>JAFEMH010006781.1:0-112914 GCA_022495995.1 Adenophora triphylla var. japonica | reverse complement strand
AAAGTATTTGACCATGGGTTTCTTTCCAAATTAAGATTTCGTAGGGAGTCATGGTACTTTCAATTCTTAGAAAGACAAGATTTCCTACATGACATGTTGTGTTCGCTTCTACCCAAAACTTTTTGGATAGATTTTTAGAGCTTAACATTACTCTAGCCGTCTCTTGTAATGTGCGATTTTTCCTTTTCAATACCCCATTTGTTGAGAGGTTTTTGAGAACTCAAGAGTTATCCCCTTTGAATCGTAAAATGATGAAAAAGTGGCATTTTCAAATTCAATACCATGATCAGACTTGACTCTAACAACTTTTAGACCATATAAGTTTTTGACACTTTTATACCAACTTTTGAATTCATCAATGGTGTTGGACTTTTCTCTTAGAAAAATTACCCATGTGTATCTAGAAAAAATCATCAACACACACAAAATAGTATTTATTTCGAGACATACTTTCCACTTCTGTGGGACCCATTAGGTATGTATGGATCAATTCAAGACACCTTGATGTTCCACAATTTTGAACCTTCTTATGGCTTGATTTGGTTTGTTTCCTTTTTGACAAGACCCACACACACTTAACTTCTTCAAGTCCAATTTGGACAAATCTTTAGTTGCCCCAAATCTTATTAACTCACTAATTTTTCTTTCAATGGCATGACCAAGCTTTTGATGCCGATTGCGCCTCATCCATTTTAGTGGAAAGACAGACAAGTTACCGCCAACATGTAGCGCTTATCGAGGATAGAACACCAGCTTAAAACTAACACATTGCTATTATTACATACTTCAAACCTGGACTTATCGAATTTAAAAAATAAGTCATCATCACACGCTGATTGACTTATGCTTATCGATTTGCCTTCGCCTATCAACATGCAGGATATTTTGTAACTTAGGCGAACCCGATACATTCAACGTACCTTTGTGAATGATCTTACCTTAGGCTCCTCCACCGAAGTTGACTTTCCCACCTTTGAATGGTGTGTTGTCGTTGAAGTTCTCATGTGCCCCATTCATGTGGCAAGAACAACCACTGTCAAAGTATCGGATCCTTTAACACTACTCTTAAAAGAGGTGAAGGCCACCGACAGGTTCATGGTTTCTTTCCTTACCCAGCAGCTTCTTGTTCCAACTTTGGGTTGTCTGCACAGCTTCTCTGTTCAGTTGTGAGCACAACCTCGCCCAAGTGTCCTACTCATATATTCAAGGCCAAGTTCTTGTTTCGCCTTGTAAAAATATGGTCGAATATGACCTCAAACAAAATGTTGATGACATATATACCTCCTTTTCCTGTATTTTTTGCTTGCAAAGTAGAAATTCATGGGTAATGGAAGGAACATTTTGAACTTTTTTGAACTTTCTTTTGAAGTTCTTTCTCATTCTTTTATAAAACAAGTATCTCCAGTTATCCAATTCCTAATTTTTCTTGGTTTTCTCCATTTTCAAAACTTCTTCTAACTTAGCTTTACCTTTGTTCAAATTTTTCTCATAGATTTTCTTTGCTTTCTTTTATCAGGTGATTTTTGTATTTTTCACATTTCCATATCTTTCTTTTTGGAGAAAAACTTCTAATTTGGCTGTGGAGTCATTTTGAGAATCACTTTCTTTTGACAAACTTTCAAACCTCGCATTTCGCTTAAGATTTTCTCATTGTTAGTTTCTCATTTACCTGTTTGAATACCTTGATTTTCTCCATTCGCTTGGCCCATTCTCGGGTGTGGATTTCAATATAGGTAATGTGCAAATCCTCATAGGTAGCACGCTCTTCTTCTCGCCGGATCATTAATTGCTTCGCCGGCAGCTTGAAGAATTCTGCCGGTATACACACTATACTTAGTCAGGCAGCCAGCTGTACAATCGTATATTGCACATCTTCCACATCTCGAATCACAATCAAAACAATGTGAATTAAGATGATCGCCATATAGACGTATTTGATGTCCGATCATCATCATCGTAGTTTCACTATCGCAGAGAAACTCATTCCTCGCTTCTTAAGAGAGGGCTAAAGTACGCCATTTGAGCAATGTTCGGTAGAACCTTTGCAATCCCCGCATTGAATTGAATCAATGGACTTCTTTGCCTTCAAGCATAGGCTTTTTTGAAACATTTTCCCTTTTGAATGATTCAAGCCATGGAAGGAGATGGGGGTGCCAAATTAGGAAACTTTGTCCAACCGTTTCTTTTTCAACATCTTTGTTGAACTTTTAAGCGAGCAAGGCACACTCATCTTCTCCTGTGGTTCTGACTCATCAATGTCTTTGAACAAATTTCTGAACTAGATCATGAGAAATACCTTTTAGAGCACTTTGCAACAACAATGCTGAATTTGCTTTGCTTGATTCTTGTACCCTGCTGATTTAGTTCAAAAGTTTGTTAAAATTCCCAAGACTTCAACAAGTCCAACCGTTTGGACATCCCGAGTTTCTCTGAATAACAAAAATCTTAATATTAAACTTTTCGGGGAGAGTTCTTAGAACTTTACTCACAAGTCTTACATTGGATATGGATTCACCCAAGGCAAATGACTCATTTGAGATGTCCAAGATCTTAGTTGAGTATTCCTTTTATGGTTTCATTCTCTCCCATCCTTAAAGTTTCAAACTCTTGGTCATTAAGGTCCTTAATTTAGTTTGATTGACACTAGTGGTCCTTCACAATGAAGTTTGGAGAATGTCCCAAGCAACTTTGGTAATAGTTCGATTAGGAAAATAATCTAAACGTATGAGGATACACATGGTCATAGATTGCTCACATGGCATTGGCATTATAGTTTACTAGAGCAATTTCCTCATTTTTCCGAGTTTCTAAAGGATTAGAACCATACAATTTTTCTCCCTTTTGTCATCACCTCCGGAACTAGGAGGCGGAAATTTCAATCATGGGAGGAATATAGCCAACAATGAGACTAACTCCAACCGCGATGATCAATATACTTATCATGAATAATCATTTATCCTTTCGAGATGGTAGGCAGGTTTGAACCATTTAGAGTAGGCGTGTTTTATTTATAACTATGATGACGAGTCCATAGTGGCTATTTCAAGTATCGATCTCAAATTTGATTCGAGAGAAGGCTCGATACGTGCAATTGAAGAAATGTAGCTAGCACTAATCAAACTTGTTTGGTCACTTGTGTGTACAGCTTGATCACACAAGCTTGTCCCTAACAACTGTATAAACAACATGACGGATGTAGTAAATAAACTTACCCAACCCATTAAGTAAATGCAGGCGGAATAACAATGAAGGATTAAACACTTCAAAGAAGTATTTTCTTGCTTTGGAAAACTTTTCAGATAAAACAGACAAACCTTGTTTGAGAATAAGTTGCAAGAAAAGAAAACAAATCGCATTTACGAAAAGATCAAACCGTTCTAAAACTTAAGAACATAAAAAACTTAAAACAATATTGAAGATTCAAAAGATCTAAACTTCAAGAAATTAAAGCAAAAGACTCAAGAAACTCTATAAACTCCATCTCTCTCTCTCAAATCCATGTAGTAGAATGAAGGGGATAGTCTCAATTTATAGTAATAACAATCCTTCTTTCAACAAGAATTTTTCTCGCGAACTATTTCCTTAACAACAATGAGTCCTTCCATTATCTACAATGAGTCCTTTCATTCCTTGAGTACATATCTAAAATATAGGAGTCATTACTAAACATAAAGGTTAGTCGGTTAGTCACTACAATCTAAACTATATATACAATAATTTCCTAACCTAATTTATGTAAAATATATATACTAATTTATAAATCAGGAATCACAAATATATATTAAAAGTATAAGAGTATTTTCATACTCTTTCAATTTCATTGTTAATTCAGTTAGCAAAAAACAAGAAGTAATTGTTTGCTAAAAGAAAAAAAAATTAATTATCGCGAAAAATGAAACTCAACCTGCATTCCAAGTAAAAAAAAAAGAACATCCATTTCATATTGCTAATTCAAAAAAAAAAAATTTGCTTACACTAAGCAAAGGGCAACATTTAAGTAAGGTAATTTCAAACACCTCAAACAAACTAGACGCATATATGTATAAGATTAAATGGACTCAAACATCGTAAAACAAAATATTTCAATTAACTTGATGACAAAAACGACCAATAAAAAGAATATAAAAGCGAAAAGTGAATAATTTTATACAAAAAAAAAACAAATTTTGTACGAGCCTCGAAATATTAGGTCGGAAAGTGTTGCCGACTTTAAAAAGTTTCCCTTGCATAAGGTTTTGTAATGTTACTTATGGTGATGCGGCGGTTTAGACTGCACCTGTTAGGTTTGAGGAAGGAGGTTGAAGAATGGCGGTGCTAATAGAATTTGGATGATAGGCATCGTTTTTTAGGATGGGAAAAATGGTGAAGTGGCGAAAAGAGACGTCAAGAGATAGATAATAAGATCTAGATCTAGATGGGTGAAGACGGAGAATCCTCGGAAGTGGGACCGTGGGGAAATGGTGGCAGTGGTTTAGGGATGATAAGAGTGGAGTGGGATCGGGTGGGCGGTACTTGGGTGGTAAAGTGGTGTCAGGCGTGGAAAAAGAGGTAGGCGTAGGGAGGAGGGTGTGGTGCTATATAGTTCTCCCTCCGTCCCATAAAACCTTTACCCGGTTACTACGAACTCGGTTCAATCAACCTGTTCAACTTTAACCAAATGATTAATATCAATTTACTTATCATGATAAAAATTTAAAAATTGTTATCCATAAAATAACCAAATGATTTATCAATAAAGTAATTATTAAAATTTCATTTAGAATGAATAGATTGATATTAAAGTTTGATCAAAGTTGTAATTCGGTTGATTTCGCACTATTCAAAACAGGAAGGTTTTATTATGGGACGGAGGGAGTATATATTTACTTATTTGTGAGAGAGAGAGGGGCCAGAATGGGGTATGTGAGGTTTTATGATAATAATTTTAAAATTTTACAGGTGGAAATAAGTATAATAAGAATATTGACAACACAAACTATACATTTATTTCTCAACTGGGATAAAGGGAGGATAAAGTATGGAACAACTAATAAGAGGAAATCCCGTGTCCAATGACACGTGTTTTTTTTTTTTTTTGATTTAAAAAAAAAAAATTTAAAAGGGCAAAATGGAAAAGAGACAACTTAATGAGGGCAAAAATGAAAAATTTGATACTGATAATTGCTTGTTGTCTTCACACCGTAACAAAGAGGGGTGTCATTTATACTAAAAGATTATATCGATGGGGACTAAAAGGTTAAAAATGAGAATGATTCAACCTAGTCTTCCGAGAGTTAGTCACTTACCAATTTTTTATTATATATTTTAAAGCCTCACTTGACCACTTTTTGTCAATTTTTTATTATATATTTTAAAGCCTCACTTGACCACTTTTTGTTATGTTATTCATTGGGTTAGAAAATTTTGTCAAACAAATTGCGATTGTTAATTTATCTCAAAATATGTTGTTGTACCTATGAACACCTTGATGCATAAAAATCGTATTGTGTACTTCCCTCTGTAAAAATAATAATAATAATAATAATAATAATAATAATAATAATAATAATAATAATAATAATAATAATAATAATAATAATACATACATACATACATACATACATACATACATACATACATACATAATAATAACAATAATAACAATAATAATAATAATAATAATAATAATAATAATAATAATAATAATAAATTGTTCTTGGATTTTCCGTCCCAAAATAAATGTTCAAAAAAATTTAAAAATGAACTTGAAAATTTATAAGAGATGATTTTTTTTTTAGTTTAATGACTTAATTCTATGAATATATATTTTTTTACATTTATCAAGCATTTTCTATTATTACCTTTTTCTTTATCTTTTAATAAATTATTCGTTCGAAAATCAATGTTCGAAATGCTTTCTTTTAATTGCAAAAAATATAAAAATGAGATGGGATAATATTTTTTTTAAGAATAAAGTCTATAAATAATTAGAACAATGCATTGACTTCATTATATATCAACCACAATACTAACTTTAAAATTGCACCTAATAGTTTTGACAAGATGACTGAAAGTGAGACGTTATCATAGATTAACACGAAAATGACTCGTTCCATATGTCGTATCATCTATGCCGCTTAAAAATAAATTGGAAATGGTCATTAGATTGGAGTGGTTATGGAATGCTTCTTTTTCACATTGTAATTAATTAAAAAATAAACCATAATCTTAAAATTATTAATTAGCCTATATAATTGGCACCACCTTCTTCCTTTATCTTCACATCTCTCATCAACAGCAATTTAACCAGTTCACATAATTAGCCAAATCATCAATATGGGTTTTTACTTAGCAACAACCATTGCCATTTTTGCTTTGGCCATCTCACTTGCCTACGCCTCTGATCCTAGTCCTCTACAGGAGTTTCTGTGTTGCTACTAACGACCCCAATGCTGCTCGTATGTCTCTCTCTACGTCTCTCTCTCTCTCTCGTGTACGTGAGCACATACGTGCATGCAAATTTATGTAGCTTGGCAGTGTTTTTTTTAATGTTACGTTGAACTAACATATACGAAAAACTTTCATGTGCAGTATTTGTGAATGGGAGGTTTTGCAAAGATCCAAAGCTTGCCAAGGCCGAAGATTTCTCCTTTTCGGGCCTCAACATTTCCCGGAAAACACAACAAATTTAGTCGGGTCAAATGTTACCGCAGTAAACGTTGCTCAAATTCCAGGATTGAACACTTTTGGTATCTCTTTATGGTTCCGTATTGACTATGCTCCATATGGCCAAAATGCACCACATACACATCCAAGGGCCACTGAGATCCTTTTCGTAGCGGGAGGGTACCTTATATGTTGGCTTTGTTACCTCAAATACTGACAACCGTCTCATTAGTAAGATTTTACACGTGGGAGATGCATTCGTGTTTCCGGAGGGTCTTTATACACTTTCAAATGAACGTGGGAACGACCCCTGCAGTTGCCTTTGCCGGTCTGAGCAGCCAAAATCCAGGGTGATTACGATTGCAAATGCAGTATTTGGATCAAACCTCCCATTTCTGACGATGTTCTCACTAGAGCTCTTCCAGTTGGATAAAGAAAATACAGTTGACCGTCTTCAAGGGATATTTTAAGACAGCAATAACATCTAAGAGAATGTTATTGCATAGTATATCACTTTAATTGATGAACTCAAACCTGTTTTAGTTATGTTAAGATAGAGTGTAGAAGATTACATTGCCTTCTGCTTTGTCATTGTTATGATATGATAAAATAAATGAGTTCCTTATGCAAGTATTCTCTATTTGATCACAAAGCTGACCTGGTTATATCTTGATGATGCCAAAATCGTCAAAACAGCCCAAATCCCAAGCGTTGAATGCTCCACGGCGATTGCAAGGCACTGAAAAATAAGAGAAAACACGTAAACTAAGCCGGGGCGGATCCGGCTAAAAGGCCCTCCGGCGTGAGAGTAAGTTCACGGTTGATATTAGAGAAATCAAATTGACAGAGTTTCTCCAATGTAAAAAGTCACGTATCGAATAATGAGCCAGTGGGGCTTGTATTTATAAGGAATGGATTGATAGAATCCATGTTGGAATTGAACTTGTAGAGAGATAAGATATAATCTTAAGCAGAATTATATACGTTAAGGAGTCCTTGTTTCACTTGAATTGATAAGTTGGTAATTGTAATCCCGATTGGATCACAATCCGTATTGTAATCCCTTAAGTTGCTCTACAAGGATTGTATGTTCTACCTCTAAGCCAGTTGAACGCCGAGGAAGGCAAATGATTTTCCTCGGCCTTTGGGCAGAATAGGCCGAGGAAAATGATTTTGCTTCCTCGTCATTTGGTAAATGGGCCGACACGGAGATATGCCGGGGAGAATGATTTTCTTTCCTCGTCACTTGGATATATGCCGAGCAAATAACTTCTCTTTCCTCGAGTAATTCCGACATGGCGGCCCAAAAATGATGATAGAAGGCCGAGATAAATGTTCCTCGGCATACATTGAGGAAAGATCTTACTTCCGGCCCTAATACTTCATAATTAGACAATATCCACGACCAATATAGTTGGGCCCAAGTTCGGGCAAACCCATGTTCGTAGCTCGGTTTATACCGATTCAGTGGCCCCCGACTTTCTAGCTTGGCTTAGGACGCAGTAGAGAGTCGGCTCAAGCATCGGCACATGGAAGGTCACGAACGAGGTTTGACGCGTGTCATTGGTTGGCAACTCGGACGGTTGCTATTCTCGGATGCATGACTCCGGGGCCCCCTTAGCCTTGTCACGCCTTGATAACCTGTGTTTAGCATTTAGAGTCTTGGGGCGCCTTACCCGACTTATGCTTCTCTACCCATGGGTCGACCCGATTTGGGGAGGTATAAAAAACTAAAACCCTCTTCATTTTACTCTTTACAAACCTCAAGCATTTGAAAGTATTTGGCAAGAATTCACCGGCGAAACATCGCCGATCTTTGAACCTCGCTTTCCGGCGAGCTTCATTTTTCGGCGAAGTTGTTTTCTCGTATTGATTTCTGCTTTTTTCTTGCAAACTCGTGTATGATTTTCTTCCCTTCTCCACGTAACTCCCTTCCCGCTTTAGCGTCTACTAGGGTTGTTAGGAGAAATCATATGTGAATCAAGAACATGAACCGCCATTATTGAAAGATTCAATCTTTTCTTCCACGAATGTTTGTTTCAAACTCTCAAAATTTTCAAATTTTTGATTTTCTTTGTATTTTGTTAAACTTCTTCGAATATTGAATGAACTTCCCCTTTAATCTTTGATTCCCTTAGAAATGGCTCTCGTTTCTTGGGACCATTCCCCCCCGATCTCCGTTATGGATATCATACGGGCAATCCGAGGTTTATCGACGAGAAAGGGGTCCATGGTTGATGCCGAACTTGGATGATATAAGCAGCAGCGGTTGAGGGGTTAAGGCCGATCCCGTTTATTCATTCCAATACCCGTAGACTCCACAAGAATAGATAGGATTGAGTCTCGGTTCTCCCAACATCATAGTTTTTGAGGATAGGGCTGAGATGGTGGAGCACATCGAGCTGTTTCTACCCGGCCTCCCATCGCGAAATGCGTGAGCGTGCCCGAGCAGGAGTACTGGCCCCTCCTCGGCCTTATGAAATGACGAGGAAGGAAATCTTTCCCTTCCTCGGCCTTATGGAATGACGAGGGAGGGGAATCTTCCTTCCCGTCATTTAATCAGCCTATTGACTGAGGTAAATAATTTTGTCTCTCGTCTTTATGCGTATATGACGGGGAAGAGAAGGAGAGCCCTCCTCGTCTACTCAAATAGTTAACGCCTTCGTTGGAAGGTGCGCAAGGCGATGCCCGCCTTGTCCGAAGAAGAGGAGGCCGAGGAGCGAGTAGGCCGAGGAAAGCAAATCGAGAAGGCTCCAAAGCACTGGGGAATCCCATGATTGAGAGAGCTGCACACCAAGTACAAAGTGAACATGGCGCCGAGTATAAATTAACTTATATGGGCAAGATCGGGTTTCGAAGTACGGAAAAAGAAGAGACGGCCTTCTACTATAAATCCAAGACTACGCTCCATTTTTATTTCAAACAGCTTCAACAGGGACTCCGTCTTCCCTAGACCCCTTTATTTGTGAGTTTTGGATGATGTAAAGCGGTCAAGGCCGGCCATGCTAGGAGCCAATGGTACTAGGGTCTACTGGTTAGCTTCATCTATCCTCTGCCGTAGTTTAGGCTTATGAAGCCGGCCATTACTGGAGCCTTCCGTCACTTCTACATTGTCCAAGTCATCAAGGAACAATGGCTTGTAGTTATTAGGAGTGCCAATAGGAAACCTAAGTTGCTTAACTTCCCATGTCCAAGAAAGTTCGTGCCGGGATAACCACGTTATCCGCGTCGAGAGCCGCCAAGAGCCGGGAGTTCCATCCTCTCCTTGTGATGATCCAACATCTTTCCTTTGCCGTCCAACAATACGGGTGGACCAAAGATTTGATCAAGCTGTCTGGAAGAGTTTGCTTGAGGGTAGGGGTCTACGGATTGGAAGCAAGTTGAATCCTCGGGATCATTTCTATATCCAAAAAGTGTGATTGATGCCCGGGGAACGCAGGGGACGGGGTGGCTACCCTCGTCAATGTTAAAAGAGGACGTCAGCTTTCCCAATGATGGTGGACGGTACATCCAGGCTTCTCGTATTCCACGAGGATTGTATTAGGTGCCATGATGAGCGTCCACAGTGATCAATGTATTGGAGCACCTAACATTGTTGGACGTAAACTTTTATCTTGGACACTTGTAATTTCTGCGTCACATTATTTTGCTCGTACTTGACCTTGAATTTTCTTGCTTTCGTACTTGACCATTTCTTCCTTGTCTTTCTGAGATTTAACCGGTAGGAAGAAACCGCCGCTTGCAATGGAGAGACTTAGTCCCCAAGAGCTCGTGGGAAGAGGAAGAGGAGGTTGAGCAAGAAAGCCGCCCTGAGCGCAAAGGAGGGGAGGATGCTAATGCACGTAACCTCATCCTTAATGTTCAGATCGACTCAACCCCTTCCCACTTGCAGAATTGCACGGGAAGTGAGGATGCAGAGGAACCCAGCTGCCGACAACCAAAACCAACCCATCAACCTGTAGAGGGGCATAAGCCTCCATGTTGATGCCGAGGAAGAGGCAACCGAGGAAGCTAGGCCTCGTCCAAGGAGGGTCGAGCTCCAAAAAGAACTCCAAGTGCTAGCGCCGAGGGAGCCGGCGGCCAAACGGGCAAGCTGTCTATGCGGCCCCTAATGTTGACGCTCTCACTCCCTCAAGACCAGATTCAATCACCGAAGATCGTTGAAGAGGCCGACGAGCCGGCCAAAAAGTATGTCCCTCAGGTATTCCTCGTCCTGTAGGGACTCCCTCGGGCTGGCAAGGGAGGGACCCTTAGTGAGATTTGGGCCGAGCTCCTATCCAAAGGGCTATGGAGCGAGGATGCTTACGAAACCACTTTTGCAAAGAGGGTCCCAACGAGGATACCGTGCTTTGCCATAAGGGACTCTTGATCGCCGAGGTAAATGTTGATCCCTTTTCCGGGGTTGTTGTCTTTGATATTGGATTTGTCTCTCTTAACGATGATTTATCTTTCGCCTTGGCTTTTCCGTCACGCGCGCGCACGAGAATGTGTCGGCCAAGCAAGAAGAAGACGAGGCGTCTCGAATGAGGCCAAGGCACTCAAGCAAAGAGCGAAAAAGACTAAGTCTTCCTTGGCTTCAAACTTTTAGAGGCCAAGGATGCTGAGCTTTGCGGCGGCCTACAGGCCAAAGGTTGAGGCCGAGGTAAAAGGGCCGAGGAAGAAAGGTCAAAAGCCGAGGAACATCTCCGACTCCCGAAAATGAAGAGCTTGCCTGTGCAGCTAGCCGATAAGGCCGAGCTTCGCACTAAGGCCGATGAAGCCGAGGCCAAGTGCCGAGGATCGGAAGCTACCCTTCCTGCCTAGGGAGGAGTGAGGCCGTAGCTCGGTTCAAGGAGAGCTCGGCTTTCAAAGAACCGATGATGGCGGCTCGGCCTTCGGGGGAGGCCGTGGACGAAGCAAACGTGCTCACCATGTTTGAAGATGGCTATCTCCACTTGGCCCGGAGCATTTTGGCCGATCCTTCCACCTGGTCCTGGGACATCAACAAGATTGCCCGGCCTAATTTGCAGGGATCAATATGCCGAGGAGGTCGTGGCACTCCATCAACTTGGTCCCTTATTCTCGAGAGCAACATGGAGCCGATGTGCATTTGCCAAGGATGTCCATGCTTGCGGGGAAGTGTGTGGAAGCCGGCTTCTGTTGTCCCCGACAATATTAAAGACCTCGGTGGAGGCGATTCAAGACGCCGACGAGCCCGAGGACAGGGAGAGGCCGAGGTGGAAGAAGGAGTGGACCGTGGGAAAATAATGCCTCCCACTAATCAAACGGTCCTTCCTCCCTGACACTATCACCCGAAGACCTGGCTGGACAAGCCTTTTGATGATGTGCACCAATCTTAGGATAGCTTTTTTCCTTTGTTTTTTTGTAATAGACAATAGGATTCTTGTAATTCCATTTGAATATCAAATGAAAAATCCTTTGTCATTATTCTTGTCACTTCACTAACTTGGTTTATATTTTGGTATGCTATGCAAGCATTAACCCTAGGAAGGTGGGATCCGAGGAAGGTCCCTATTCCTTGTGGAGCAAGTGGTTAGGCCGAGGAAAGATTCCTCGGTTGGAACTATACTCGTACTTCATTTGGGCCGAGGAAGTTTTCCTCGGCTTTGAATCGTTGTAATCCCGTAGGAGTCGAGAATAGATTCATTGGTAGGAGGTTTATCAAGCCATTAGGCCGAGGAAAGTCCTCGGTCCTTGGTCGTTAGTCTCCTAAGTCAAGGTGGACCCTTGATCGGAAGGGTTGTAAGCCATCGTGCCAAGGAGGTTCCTTGGTCTTGGCCGCTTGGTATCCCGAGTCAAGGTGGACCTCGCCGGGATGTGCTTCGTGTAAGCCATCGTGCCAAGGTGCGGTCCTCTGGGTCTTGGCTCGGTGCCATCAAGCCAATGTGCCAATAAGGAAAAATCCTTGGTCTTGGCAGCTTGAGTACGCCATCGTGCCAAGGAGGATCCTGGTCTTGGCGGTTTGTTAAGCCATCGAGCCAAGGGAGGGATCCTTGGTCTTGGCGGTTATTAGCCATCGGAGCCAAGGTGGATCCGCTTGGTCTTGGCGCTTGTTAAGCCATCGTGAGCCCATGTGACCCATGGTCTTGAGTCAGCAGAGCTATCGAGCCAAGGAAGATCACTTGGTGCTTGGCTTCGTGGTATCGGAGAGTCGCGCAAGTAATGTCCTCATCTTTCCGGTCTTTGGGGTGAAGAGGCGATAGTTGCTTTGCATGTTGAAGAAAACCGCACTTTCGTAGAACTCGAAATGCGATTACATAGAAGCGCAATCCTATCAACTAAAAAGACAAAAAAGAAAACAAAAGAGCCGAAAATAAAAGACCGAAAATAAAGAGCTAATCTATTGCAAAATAAACTAGACTAGTGATAATATTTTCTAAGGTTGTCTAATGCCGTGGATGCTTCGAGATCCTTCCCCTCCATGGTCCCTCAATCTGTGAGGTCCCTTCTCGGATGACTTGAGTGATGATATAGGGACCTTCCCAATTTGGGGAGAGCTTGTTACGTTCTCGCCTTCCGACCGGTGGCTTCGATCTTTCTAAGTACCCAATCGCCCTGACTTGGGAATACTCTCTTTGATGACCCTCTCGTCGTTGATATGCCTTGGTCCTTTGGCTTGTAATTCCACCATCCTCATCTCGCTTGCAGCCTAGTCGTTTTTCATCTATCGGGTCCAGGTCTAGGAGCCTATTGGACCTTGTTGACTTGCTCATCCTTAATGGGAGTTCCTTCTTTGTAGTGGATGGCCATCTCTCGCTGGTGCCATAGCCTCGGGGCAACCGAAGGTTAGTGCGAATGGGAGGGTTTCCCGGTTGGCCCCGGGTGGTTGTGCGGAAACGACCCGTAAAGGCTAGGGAAGTTCGCTCCAACCATCTACCCTCGCGACCTTCAAGATTCTTGGTGAGGGCGGTGTTAGGACCGTTTGTTGGCGGCTTACGTCGGCTCCGTTGCTGTCGGGTCTCGCTTCTTGAAGATTTTGCATGGCGTACTCTTGACTCTTCCCACTCTCGTTGTCCAATGCCATTTGTAAATGCGAGTGAGAGATTGGAGTCCATGGCTCGAGAAGAACAATTGTATGCGGAAGGCCAAATCTGCACCACCCGTATGTTGTCATGAACAAAGTTGATGCTGCATTCTCTTCCGTTATCTTGGCCAATGCTCTTGGCTTCTATCCACTCTCGGGAGAAGTAATCCTTGAGAGCACCTACTGATCACGCACTTGCAATTACCACGGGCGGGTGGGAAGGGTCCAATGAGGTCGATCCCACATATCAAATGGTACGTAGGTATTACTAGTGTTTGCTCGACTCATTGCGCAGTAGTCTTGGAGATGTCGAGAGAACCTTTGGCATTTGTCACATTTTTCGAACATAGGCGTGCGCTGTCTTCCCTTAGGTTTGGCCGGTAGCTAACCTAGCGATATGATTTTGTCGGCTAAGGTCACGGCCCCTGTGTGTCCGCCGCAAACACCTTCATGTATTTCTCGCCAAATCCCGAGGTTCTCAGCCCGGTTCCTTGGGATAGACACACCTTAGCGGGGGCTTCGTTAGAAAGATCTTCGGTAGAGGAGCGTCGGTTCCGTCGTCATCACCACGAATCTTGGAGACCTCTTCTTTGATAAGCTTGGCTCGAGCATCATCTTCTCGGGAGTTTTCTCCTTCTCAATGTATTCTGATGTAGTCATCGATCCAAAGGCCATCTCTTCTTCGTCCAACAAAGCCATTGATGACTTATGATGTAATCTTTCATACGCAGTGTTCCTCGGCATAAACTACATAGCTGGGTTGGTCTCCGAACAAGAGAGCATTCGTCCGCTAATTAGGCATAGTCACGTCCACTGCGGCTAGTTTGGAGAGAACGTCTGCATGACTGGGTTGTCTTCCCTTCCTATACGCTTGAGCTCGAAAAATTCCATTTTCTTCGTCCATATCTAGGACCAGTGTCTCTGAGCATAGACTTGGCAAGGGTGACATCTTGAGTGTTATATTCTTCCTCTCTTCACTTGTTTCTCACAACAGCCGGAGTCACGTAGCGTACCTACCTTAGTTGCTCCATAGAAGGAGGCGAACTCAATGCCAAATATGAGAGCCTCGTATCTTCGGGCCTTGGTTGTTAGAGGGCGAGGCATGAAACCCAAGCGGATGGCATCTTGTATAGTATATTCTCCTTCCCCGGGCTTGCATAGTACAACTCAGCCTCCGCTTCTTCTCAAATGAAGGATCCGTCCGTATACAGCTGATAACCGTCATCAGCTATCGATGACCCGGACACGAGTTGGATCCGAGTTCAATGGGAGAGTCTTTTCCTCCGGCGCGTTTTGCTTCCTCGGGAGGTGGGGAGAAGCTCACCCCCATGTAAGGCGCAAAATTTCTAAGAACCACTACATGAAGTCAACCAAAGTAAAGTGTGCTATAAGAGGTCTTCCTTGGTTGGTAAGTGATATGCCAAACTCCGTTAGAAGCGATTGACCAATTAACCAAGGAGATCTTGCCCCGAGTTGGAGGCGTCGAGTCGTCCCGACTTGTGAAGGATTTTCTTGATGGTTACGTTGGTGTAGACGGTGATAGGTGGGTGTGCGTAGAAAAATAAAAGGTGCAGCTTCTTGCGTGACTTAACTTGAAGCAATGACTAGTGCTGCCGTATGCTATCTTCTCCACATTGAAATATCCCACTTTCTACATCTGGACCAGGGCCTTTGAGACATAGTAGACGGGCTTACTGAATTCCTTCCCCGTCCCCTTTCGAACTAAGACTAAGACGGCTGCGACAGTCAACATGGATCAAAATGGCGGCAAATAGGAAGACGTATTAGCATCTGAGCATCTCGGGCTAGTCGGATCAAGTATAAAGGGAGGGGAACCCAAGTACTCCTTCAACCTAGAACGCTTCCGAGCATTCAGGAGTCCAGCAGGAAGCTCTTGTACTCCTTCAATACTTTGAAGAAAGGCAATGACTTTTCGGCGGATTTGGCTCCCGGAAAAGCTCTTGTTGCCCTTGATACTTTGAAGAAAGGCGGTGACTTCCAAGGGTCTTTTTGGCGCATGAATCTTCCTCGTAACCATGATTCTTCCGATTAAGATCTTTGGACCTCCTTGATGGTGGTAGGTTCCTTCACCATGTCAACGAGCGCCTTTGATTTTTTCTCGCTGGTTTGCTTCCAATCCCCCTTTGGGAAACCATGAAGCCCGTGGGAATTTCCTCGCGATAACTCCGAACACGCAGCTTTGCTTGGATTCGGCTTCAATGTTGTTTGCTCGGAGGTTGTGAATGGTCTCTGTTCTAGGTCGGCGAGCAGGGTTAGTACACTTACCTTGTTCAATTCGGCGGAAAGGGAAGGAGATGCCTAAGACGTCGGCACCACGAATTTCGCCGGAAAGGAGAGCCGGCACCACGTCGCAAGAGTGGAGAGAGAGAGTGAGAGCGAGGGCGAGAAGAGAGAGGGGGAAAAGAGCGGCGTGGTGTGTTTGCGCAAATGGGGTCTTTATGACCGTGTCATCAATACACCGTACACTAAGCCTCCGTTTTATGTACTTCTACCTATCGACTTGCAAAAACTTGATTTACCGTCCGTTGGTAAGTGGCACGGCAATTTCTCCCCAGGCCCCAGGCATCGTGATGTGAGAAATTCCTCGCAAAATTAGGTGGGTTTGAAGCGATCTTCTTTCGCCATGTTTATCCTTCCAAAATTTTTGCGGCCAATTTTTTTAAGTTCGATCGATAAAGTCTTTGCAGTAGGCCATCTGGCGAGAGTTTGGTGTCCGGAAATGGAGTCAGCGACTTTGTCGAAAATTGAAACGGGAGAGGATAGGCTGTCAAAATCCGTTGCAACCCCCGAAGCATGAAGCTTTGTTTAGATCGGTAAATCATACTTGTGTCATGCATTTCCATTTGATTGCAAAATTCCGTTTCACCGTAACGACATTGCTTGACCAAGCGGTGTTTGACTTCGGTTGCGAATTATTCCGTTTCGCTTGAGTAATTTACGCACCTCTTCTTTTATAGCTTCCTCCTTGTCCCTTGCAAAATTTCTCCTTGTCTCGGGGAGATGGTCTTCGCTAAAGGATCAACTTCTAAGCGGTGGAAGGCTACTTCTTCATTGATCCCCTATCCCCTCATGTCTTCGACTCTCCAAGCCAAAAAGACGTCGAGACCTTTTATTTTTCAAGAGGGATAGGATATTCTTTCTTTCTTTCTCTTCCCCGTGATAGCTGGCCTCCTAGCTTGATTTTTTGTTTCGGGATAGTCAGGATTAATGACTACCTCTTCTAAGCTACATCTACACGTGCTTCATTTAAATTCGGTCCGAAATTTACTAGTGGATTTCGATGATGATCTCTCCGGGATTCTCCTCCCTTCATTGTCGTTTACATTGAGGCCTTCTTCCTCCATAAGTTTATCGATGTCCTGGAAGATCGTTCTTCCCAGAAACATGGTTGGCCCCCGAGTTACGGTCATTGACCCGAGAATGGGGTCTTCCTCGGAGATGGGTAGAACTATGCCTCGGGGCTCATCCGCACGTTGGCTTTCGTAGGACCATGAGTTTCTAGGACCGTAGGCTCTTCTTCGAGTGTGGGTAGAGTTACGCCTTGGTCATCCACAATTTCTACCACAGGACCATAGGTTCCCTCTTCCCTCACTTTCCCATACTTCACGGATATAGTTCAATCCTAGGAGCTAGTTTCCGTGGTCTTACATGATTTGGTGATCTTGATGTTCTCCTCGGGCGTATCTATCTCCATGTTTTTGACTTTTTTTCCCGGTTCTTGACAACATGTTCCAAGAAATCTTTGGGGGTTGCCCTCTACGCATCCAATGCCCGGCCACGAGTGGGAAATTTGACTCGTCAGGTGAGGAAGGGAGGCTACCATCCCAAGTTTGGCTTGACTTGGAATGCTTAGATAATCGCATGATAGTCACTAGCTAGTCCAAGTCCCGTGATCATAAAAGTGATAAAAGTGACAGTAGCTTTTGGCTCGGAAGGGATGATCGCCGACTTCGAAGTTCTAGTTCTACGGTTCCTTTGCTCCAACCTTATGGTTGAGTGAATCCCTTCAAAGCCTTCCATGATATGGCTCTAGCGCGGTGTCTTTTCCCGGCCCCGCACATTGTCTTTCAACCCCATTTGTCGAAGGCTGTATAATCTGAGATGTCTTGGGAGGCCCTGCGTGTCAACAAGAAGTTCTTTCGGATTCAACATTGTCAATCTCGACCCGATGACCCTAATTAGGCGCCTCACGAGCTGCCGACGACCCGTCCCATAGCGGCTCACGACTCATTCCCTTGCTCCAGACTCGTCCCCCTTGACTCATTCGGAGAAAACTAATGATTTCTTATGCTTTATGGATGGATCAATGAGGACATGGTATACTTTGCTTAGCTCGTGACGATCTGGTGGATCTCGCACTCCCTATAGCTTTTTTGGTGGGAGGTCACCTCTTCCTGGAATACATGTAGTTTAGCAGCCTAGGAGGCCTCTCGATCTTCAATCCTCACTCTTGGAGTCATCTTCCACTCTCCCTCCTTGCTTCCGCTTTCGCTTGCCATCTTTCTTCATGACATAACGGTCTAACTTTCCCCTCGTCCCGACCTACATTTGTTGAAATTATCTTCTTAGAGCCCAAGAGCCCAAAGAACCATCACCAGCCCATTGTGCCGTTGTCCTTGTGAAAATCACAAGATTTGTTCTTGTTACAGGGGATATTTTGGGTGATCGACCACAGCGGACGAGGTGGAGGAAGGAGGAAGGCCACTAGTCAAGCATGATTTCGAAGATGGGCTTTAAGAGGGGTGAACTCCGCTTCTCGGTGCTTACGGTTCTATTCTTTCCTTTGGAACCCTTACTTAGTTCCGTTGTCATTAAACCGCTTCAGTTAGTTTTCCTCCGAGTTCCGTCTTCGGAGTCGGCTCCACTTTTTCTTTTCGTTTGTGTCTTCGACCATGGAAATGGCATAGCCCAGCCACTTTGGCATGGCCACTATTCGTCCTCCTCGGGAACTAGGTTCCCCGTCTTGAGAGTTCATAAATGAGGGGGCCCAGGTGCTTAACCGAGTTGAAGCAGAAACTTATGACCCTCCCTATATCGCCGAGGCTTTCTTCAGCAGTCCGCCATTTTCGGAACCTATCAGAGTAGCCGAATTAGGTGGCCTCTCCCTTCCGCTTGCTTTCCAATGTTGGCCAAGTCGGTTAATCTCATCTTCCCTCTTCCCAGTAATTGTGGCAAAGTGATCCTAAGAACATTCTCCTCATGCCCCTCCAAAGAATCGATGACTCCAGTGCAACCTTTCTTTGAGCTCACGAACCACCAAAGGGAGTTGTTCTAAAAGGTGCTCGGGTGAGCTTACGAAGCAAGAGCATCTGTCATCGTGGTTTGCGGGCGAGTCATCGCTGATGGTGAGGAGATTCATTGGTTTGTTCAAAACTTTGCACATGGTCCTAGGCGTCGATGGTTTCGTTATATTTCTCGAAATTTGGGAGCTTCGAGGTTAGGATGGGAGGGTGCGGTAAGAGTTATCCTCAAGGAAAACGGGACGCGGTGGCCCCAATCATAATCGTCAGCCATTACTATTGTCTTTCCCCTCTCCATATCATCCACCCTCGTTTCAACAGCCTCCCATTGCTTTGTTTCTATTTCCTTCTCACCGGCTGAGCGAGCTTTCGTTGGGAGCTTCGACCGACTGCTGGGGGCGATCATTCACTCCTACTATGCCCGTCTACGTCGAGTGGCCATCACAACCTCGGGAGGGGTTGCTTTCTATTTCCTTCTCACCGCTTGAGTTCCGAGTGCTTCTGCTGTGAGCTCAAGTATCACTACGATAATGGGACTTGTCTTTGGGGCGATCATTCACCAGTGCTACTCATGCCCGCCTACGCTAAGTGGGAACCACTCGACGTCCGGAGGGGGCCTGACACGTCTGCCCTGGTGTCTCAGGCGCCAAGTATCATCCTATGTGGCCTCGGGAACGAGCTTTGACCTGGCAAATGAATCTCGAACGATGCCGAGACGCAGAGAAGTCCATTGACGAGGACGATGAGATCGATCCGAATGACGAGGACGAGGAGAATCTCGCCGACTTCAGCTCGTGGAGACGCGGGGACGCCTAGGTGTCATGATGAGGCGAGCAGGATAGGATGTGCGCCTATTCAAGCTGAGCCCTTGGTCCTTAGGTCCTCTGGAGTTCACTTCCTCTTCCCTAGGAGTTATTTGGCTTCTCAGCTCAAATCCCATGCCGAGATCCTTATGCTATGCCGAGGACGAGGAGAATCCTCCCCGGGGAGCCGTGGCAGCAGTTCGCCATGCCTTAGGAGGAGAGACCGATGCTCTCCCCTGTTCCTTTCTCAAAGCGGGCCTCCAATGATGGCTACAATGAATGGAGCCATGGAAATGATCTGGGTCCATTTGCAAAAGAAAGCAACTTCAGTGTTTCATACATCCTTTGCGTAAAGTCTCCATTCACCAGGTTGTGTAACAAAAAGCAGCGTTTATCTTGGCCGACTGCCGAGATCCTCCCGTCGACCTGGGCTTCGGCATTCTTGTTTTCCTTCCCTTCCGCTTGCTTTCCACGAGGACAAGTAGGACGCAGGAAGCGTCATTGCCCTCTCCTCGGCATTCTCCGGCTCGACCTACGGAACGAAGAGTCATGGCGGCGGGAGTGGCAAGGGGAGGAACGGCATCTGGCCTCGAGGTGTGAGGAGGAGGAGGAGGGGCAATGGCTCCTCTGGCCCAAAGCATGTTTCCCCATTCACTTGGGTGGGATCCTACACCGTGAACACTATGTGAATTCGTCCGTCCATTATGAATCAAAACAGATTATTAAATGTAAATTTTCCAAAATCACAATTTCACTTTAACCGAATTTGTGGCTAAAATTATGGGTAAATTTTAACCAAAAACAAATGTACCAATCGTGATTTTTCCAACACAAAATTCAAGCCACAAATTACCAAAACATTATTAAATGTAAAATTTTCCAAAATCTACAATTTCACTGTATCGAATTCTGTGGCTAAAATTAAAAATTTTAACCAACAAAATGTACCAATTGTGATTTTTCCAACACAAAAATTCAAGCCACAAATTTTCGCTTCAGACGTACGTGACTAGCTAGCAGCTTAACCTACCGAAAACAAAATGTAATGCAAGCCTCCTGGGTGGAAGTTTTTCCAAATTCGACCGAAATTCAAGAAAATTTGAGTCTGCTTCATAGCGTGAAAATTTCCTGATTTCGATCAAGCCTCTAACGACCATCCAACCCTATGGAAGGCTACAGCAGATTTTCCAGACCGAATCAAGAATGTGAGCTCATTCTGAGCAAAAATTTCCGATTTCGATCAAGAACAAATCCAACGGAAAATAGCTTCTCGTGCGAGATTTTCCAGCTGCCAAAGGGTGTTTGAATCGATTTCCGGCAATGGAACCAATTGATGATGCCAAAATCGTCAAAACAGCCCAAATCCAAGCGTTGAATGCTCCGGCGATTGCAAGGCACGAAAATAAGAGAAAACACGTAAACTAAGCCGGGCGGATCCGGCTAAAGGCCCTCCGACGTGAGAGTAAGTTCACGGTTGATATTAGAGAAATCAAATTGACAGAGTTTCTCCAATGTAAAAGTCACGTACCGAATAATGAGCCATGGGGCTTGTATTTATAGGAATGGATTGATAGAATCCATGTTGGAGTGAACTTGTAGAGAGATAAGATATAATCTTAAGAGAATTATATCTCGTTAAGGAGTCCTTGTTTGACTTGGAATTGATGTTGGTAATTGTAATCTGATTGGATCACAAGCTGTGTAATCCTTGTTGTACAAGAATTTGTATGTTCGCTCTTAGGAACGCCGAGGAAGGCAAATGATTTTCCTCGGCCTTTGGCAGATAGGCCGAGGAAAATGATTTTGCTTCCTCGTCATTTGGTAAATGGCCGACACGGAGATATGCCGGGGAGAATGATTTTCTTTCCTCGTCACTTGGATATATGCCGAGCAAATAACTTCTCTTTCCTCGGTAATTCCGACATGGCGGCCCAAAAATGATGATAGAAGGCCGAGATAAATGTTCCTCGGCATACGAGGAAGATCTTACTCGGCCCTAATACTTCATAATTAGACAATATCCACTGACCAATATAGTTGGGCCCAAGTTCGGGCAAACCCATGTTCGTAGCTCGGTTTATACCGTTCATATCTTTTTCTATTTTGTGTTTTGCTTGTCCAGGGTGACACACCGCGTTTTAAAAACTCCATGAACTGGCGGTTTTTTGGCAATGTCCAGCTTTCTTATATAGAAGTAATATCATAAGATGTGTGAAAAGGTTATTAAGAGGTTGTCACAATAGCATCGCATAATTTGAAGTGGCCAAGATAGGAAAGGAGATGACACAATATCATTGCCAAAGAGAGAAAGGAGATGAAACAATAGCATCGCCTAATTGTTTTTCTTCAGTGGTGGAAGGAAGAAGAAGAAGAATGCATGACAAAAACTGAGTAACTTAAAAGAGAAATTTAAACAATCATCCCAACCAGAGTGAAATTTTTGTGCAGACACTTTTGGGAGTCCCTTGCTTCCTTTGGTGCATCAACGTACTCTTGCCTTAATATCACAGTCCATCTGTTTCATAATATGCATCACAGACTCACAATTGACTTACATCTGTCTCATGATATGCGTCACCGATTCTCAGTTGACTTATCAACATAAATGTAAAAAGTACTTGTTTGTATAATGCTTAAATATTATATACTCCCTCCGTCCCAGCGAAACGAAAGAGCCACAAAATTAGCTGGGCACGCAAAATAAGAAATGTGATGTGGGAAAGAGAAAAAGTTTAAATGTTGTGAGTATGAAAAATTAAATAGGAGAGAGAATGAGTGGGAGGTAATGTAAGAAAGAGAATATTGTGAGTGTAAAAGTAAAGTAGGAAAGAGAATGAGTGGAGAGAATAGTGATTTAAGGTTTCCTTTTTGGAAAAGTGACTTTTTAAATGGGACGCCCAAAAAGGAAATAAATGGCTTTTTCGTTGGGACGGAGGGAGTATAATGGTAAAAATGCACTTATTGATACAAATAAAAACAAATGAGACAGATAAAAGTGTAACAATAAATAAAGTGGTTCTCACCTCACACTTTTCCCTGATGTCTGTATTGCTAAAATAAATGTCACATGTGTAATTTAGCTGTAATTTTATGAAAGTACAAATAACTATAGGTAAAACTTCATCATTAAAAAGTTTGCCTCCCTCCATTTCATCTTAATAGGTTCAAAAATTAAGTGAGTTCAAGAATGAAGAAAATGTCATTTCTATATTAATATATTTTGAGTGGTGTAGGGTGTTATGACTTATGAGTATAGAAAGTGAGTTTGAGAGATAAAGTAGAGTAGGAAATAAGGAAAAATTGCCAAAAAAAAAAAAAAAAAAAAAAAAAACCCAAATTGTTGGTCTTGTATGAATTTGCCACCTAAACTCATTTTTGTTGCCAAATAACACCTCATCTAAATTTTTTGTTGCGTCCAAAGTATCTAGATCTAACGGCTTTTATTTTTTCAGTTAAATAGTCATGTACAATGCACAAGACTAAATTATGAAGGGTAAAATGGGAAAATCATAGTTTTTAAAAAACGAAAACATTACAATCAATTGAATATTGCCAACAACTTTAGGGTTTCTCTGAGGGAATCAGATCAAATGTGGGGTGTGTACATAAATCAATCAAAATTGAATTGAAATTTCTTGAAATTTGGGAAATTTGAGTGAAAGAGTACCGTGCAAATTAAAGTTGTTGATGGAAGTTATTATCAATTTTCTTTATATGCAATTCACGCCATATGCCCAGCTTGATTTGTAGTACGGAGTATATTAAATTGCTAATTGAGGGTAAAAAGGTGGGAAACACAAAATGGTGTTCGTGAAAATTTAGCCTAAATTTACAGTCTGCAGAGTGCATAAAGAAATTGAATTTTGATGTATAAATCTCGTAGCCTGTAATGGCTTGAGAGGATGGAGGGGGAGTCAAGAGGTGGAGGAGAACGACAGACGAAGGGGAACGAAGAAGATGGGCTGCTATTTTAGGGTTAGTAATTTGTGAAAGGTCCTGTTTGCTTTAATCAGTTTAAAGGTTAGGCAGTTAAGCTTTGACAGCTGAGGTGAAATTTTAGCTGTCAGATATTAACTGTTATAAAAAGCAAGAGTTAAATGTGCAGCGGAATAAAAGTGTTGAAATAATGTAAAGACAAGTGAATAGTGTATGTGTGTGCAGATGTGTGTGTGTTGTGTGATAATACCAAATGAACACAAGGAATTTTAAGGTGGTTCAGAGTTCACTCCTCCTACGTCCACCCTCACTGTCAACCTTGACAAGTGAGATCAATCCACTTAAATCTAGTTCCCGTTAAAATTTACAAAGGATTGGATAGGCAAGTTCCTTGAACTTCCTCTTCCTAATAAGTACAGTCTATTAGGGATTATGCTCTATACTAAGCAAGTTACAATACCCACTTAAAGTCAGTCTTAAGTGGTTTTACAAATTAGTTTATACACACGAGATCGATTACAAGTGTCTTAATGTTGTTTTGATTGTTGGTTGTAGGTTGAGAAGGGTTGGAGGTAAGGTTGTAAAAGTTGTGTGTGGAAAAGGGGGTGTAAAATGGCTCTGCGAGAAGGTTGTATGAAGGTTTGTAAATGGGTGTGGAAAGGGCTTGTAAAAATGGCTGTAAGAAGTTGTTAAAAGGGTATAACAAGGGACCGCAAAAGGTTATGGAAAGTGGTGTTAGAAGGGACTGTGAAAGGGGGTGTTAAGAGGGTCTGTAAAGGGAGAGTTAAGAGGGTTGTAAATGGGTGTTAAGAGGGCTATGTAAGGGGAGTGTTAAGAGGGTTTGTAAATGGGTGTTAAGAGGGTCAGAAAGGGAGTATTAAGAGGGCTGTAGAAAAGGGTATAAGAAGGTAGTAAATGGGTGTGGAAATGGACTGTAAAATGGCTCTGTTAATGGGTGTTAAGGTATAGAGAGGACTGTGTAAAAAGTCTGTAAATGGGTGTTAAAAGGCATGCTTAGAATGGGAAATTTGGGTCCAATATATAGGAGGATTTGAGGAAGTAGCCGTTGGAGTTGGTCAAGGTTGTCTTTAATGGGAGAGTAGAAAGTATCCGTTGGACTTGGTCAATGGTTGTAGTTGGGTCTTCATGGACAATAAGTAGTCTTCAATGCGGTCTTTATTTTCCATACAAAGTTGCTGTCAATGTTTCCATGTTTTATGGAAACAAGTTTTCTTCTTCTCCACCAGTATACACACAAGGATCAAATAGCAAATTTAATGTTTGATAAGTTTCACTTGACCACCTTCACCATTTGTGCTCCGTTTGTGTATTTAGCACATATACTCTCACAGGAAACTCCAATGGAAAATATGATTGCATATTCTCGTTCGTCATCGAATCACCTTTCCAATGAGTCTAATATAAGGTATTTTTCAGCCTCGATAGGTGGTGTAAATCATTGTTGAAAAGGAAAGGAAACTTGGAGGAGGACTTGGGTAACTTTTGCAACTTTCTCTCTTGACAGTTTAGACCATTTAACTTTGTTCCGTTAAATGATCAATCTTCATCAAAACACAATGTTAGGTACTAACAATTTGTTTTTTTTTTTAATTGTATTTTGAACAGTATAAATCGAGATAAGAACTTGAGTTAATCCGGACAAGGCCCAAATGGATTGGGCCCTAAACATAATCCACTCAAGTCTCATATACGAGGAAGGGAATGGGCTTCCCTATTTTCCTCGAACCAAGCTTTCTCGACATTCCCCTAGGTCGATACTTAGTAGGCGAAATAACAAGGTCCAAGAATCAATACCGAGGGAGACCTCCCTCCAAGGCCGAGTTGAGCTCCCTTGACGACGAGGAGGCCTCCTCGGCTATCCAATCACTAGGAATTGGGCTTCCCCAGTTCCTTCACATCTCTTCCCCGGCTCAACGTAGGCCGACCTGGCCACGTATGACGAGAAGAGACCAGCTCGGCTCACGTGCAGAAGTGCAATTTAGGTTATCCTATTCAAATTGGGACATTGAGCAGTTATAATCCCCCTAGGATTGTAACCACCCCACATACAAATTCAGGTCCAATAAGGAATCATCAAGTATAATCCTCTTAGGATTTATATCTTATCTCTTAGCAATCTTGTCCAACATGGAATATACATTACTATACCTATAAATACAAGCCATAATTCACATATTTTGGTTCGTTATCTTTTGACTCTAAACTCTTGTCAATTGATTTCTCTCTCTCACAAAGCAAATACTTACTCTCACGCCGGATATAACCTACAACCGGATTTGGGCTGATCCGATAGTTTCTGGCAGCATCAATTTGGTTCCATTGCCGGAAAACGATTCGAATACCCGTTGATAATCTTGAAATTGCCGTTCGCCTGAATCTTTTTCCCCGCCGGAAAAATTCTTATTTTGGCCGAAAAAAGCACTGCCCCGCCTGGAAATTTCGTTGGAGTGAAAAATCTATTCACCGGAATTTTTGCAAGAAAATTGGCCGGAAAAAACCTGTTCCGCATGAAATCTATTCTATTTTGGCCAGAAAAATTCTGTTTTGGCCGAAAAAATTGATGTTTGGCCGGAAAAACCTGTTACTGGAAAATCTGTCCATTTGGAAATATGTTCTCATAAGAATTCTGTTCTATTTTCAATCTTAAATTTCAATGGAAGACGGAAATACCACAAGTGCCACTAACGAGGAACAACGAAAACAAATTAACACGAAAACCCGGAGCCATGGATCCGTTCTAGATGATTATTTAAATAGGATGAAATAGAATAACCAACCTTGATGCCCTTTGTCTTTGACAAACTTGTTCCAACTCCGGATTTGATGAACTTGTGAATCCTTGAGGAACGAAGCTTGAATCACGAACTTAAGATCTTGAATTGCGAAGATCCTCTATGTGTATCCACACGTTGAACGAACCCTAGAACTCTTCTAGGTGGATTGCTAGATCCCTTGATTGAAACCCCTTTCAATATATGAAAAATATGAAATTGGTTGTGTTTTGATTCTCAATTCTCAATTAAAAACTCTCAATTTGTGTTTCTTTAAACCCAAATTTCGTGTGTTTCTGCTAGGGAAAAAGGGAGGCAGTATTTATACTTTATAAATACCTTTTCCTATTTGGAAAACCCTATTTAGGAAGCAGTTACGTATCTGCCAGCGCCGACGGGATGACTCGTCCCATAGGGCACGAGTCGTCCCCTTTCACAATGCTCCAGATACAGTCATCCCCCTTAAGGGGAATAGTTGGTACTAATCTTGGGCACGAGTCGTCCTTTGGGCACGAGTCGTCCCATATGGGACGAGTCGTCCCTCAAGACATAACCTCTGAAACACTCGTCCCCGATCAAGGGAATAGTTAGTTCTGGCCAGGGGACGAGTCGTCCCCTCAGTACAAAACTCCATATTTTCCATTTTTGACAATTCGTTCGATGTGTGTGACCCCATAGGACTATATTATGTTGGCAATGAGTTCGATCACATCGATCCTCATAAGACATGAGCGGACTACTAGCAAGCCATCATGCCTACCCAAATAATATAATATCAAGTTTAATTTCCTACATAGAACATATCACAATCCCACGATGTTATATTGAACATAAGTCATAGTTCACGTCAACTCATTTTGTTCAATGCTTTCTCGTTACCAAGTAAAATTGATCAATCGAATGTTATTAATCACATTAATTCATTCGGACATGGCCATGTACATCATCAATCTTACTTACGAGTGGCCTAGCAAAAATTTCTCTTTACGAGGGACAAATTTCCAACTTGACTTATCATTTTTCCCAACACGAATTCTATCATGCCAATAATAGCCCTTATTGTTATCCGGTTAAAGATAACGTTAAACTATATCAAACATAATATTCATCGAGTGGAAGACGATGATAATCTCAGGTCAAAGGATATCAATGATATAACTATATGAGATTTAATTATGACATTTGACCATGACATAAATCTCATAACGGGTCAAGTCCAGTACCTTGTTCTCTAACAAGTACCCATGAATTTAATGAGCATCCCTATGCATATAATCATCACATGATTATCCATTAAACTTCATACTAGTGCTTCTTAAGTACTAGGGACACGATTATTACAATAAACATGCAAACATATATAATAATCAAAATAATAATCTCTTATATAAATGAATAATGACATTACATTTAAATCTATCTCTATAGGCCTAGGGCACTAACACCTACAGTCTCCCACTTGCACTAGGCCCAATCATTCATGTATCTTATACCCATGGACCTAACATGACTATCATGTTTAGCTTGTGGCAAAGGCTTGGTGGGTGATCCCCAATGTTGTCATCCGTTGGTACCTTGCATATCTTAACGTCTTCCCTTTCACAGATTTCTCGAATGAGGTGGAAACGTCTCAAATTGTGTTTGGATCGTTGATGTGACCTTGGTTCTTTTGCTTGGGCAATAGCACCATTATTGTCAAAATAAAGCTCTATCGGGTTAGTGATACTCGGAACGACTTCTAAGTCACTAACGAACTTCTTGATCCAAACTGCCTCCTTAGCTGCATCCGATGCCGGAAATTTGTGGCACTTATTAAAAAAGTGCCGGAAATTGGTGGCACAAAATTAAGTGCCGGATTAAAAGTGCCGGAAAAAGCCATTTTTCTTGTAGTGTAGACATTTTCAACATTATTTTCAACATCAAGGACATAAAAGCCATTAAATGAATTTGCAATACAATAAAGCATATCATTTAAGTAAATAGAAAATTTCTTATTCTTAATAAGAAAACTATATCCTTCATTATCCAAACAAGAAATTGAAATAATGTTTCTACTCAAATCCGGAACATAATAGCAATTGTTTAAAACAAGTATTAGTCCGCTAGGTAAAGTAATTTCATAAGTTTCTACTACTAATGCAGCAACTCTTGCTCCATTCCCCACACGTAGGTCTACTTCACCTTCTTTGAGCAACATTCTATTCTTTAGTCCCTGTACATTTAAACAAATGTGAGATCCACATCCGGTATCCAATACCCAAGAACTAGAAGTAGAAAGTAAAATATCTATCATATAGATACCTGAAGTCGTGACAATCTCATTGCCCTTCTTCTTCAGTCCTTCCTGATAAGCTTTGCAGTTACGCCTCCAATGCCCAGTTTCCTTGCAATGGTAGCAAACTACATCCTTTTGGGATTTGGGTTGAGGCTTCTCAACAACGGCAACTTTTGCCTCCGGTTTAGCAACTTTTGCTTTAACCTTGGTTTTCTTGAACCCCTTTCCTTTATTCACCATCAACACTTGATTGGTTTTCTTGGCGATATTGTTCTCTGCATTCTTAAGCATCCCATGCAGTTCAGACAGAGTTTTATTCATCCCATTCATGTTATAATTCATAACAAACTGATTATAACTTTCAGGGAGTGAATTCAATAACATATCCGTAGCCAGTTACAACTGGATATGATATCCAAGCTTCTCAAGATGTTCGAGGTGACCCTTCATTTTCAATACATGAGGCCCAACAGCTTGTCCTTCAATCATCTTGCATGAATGAAGAGCCTTCATGGTGTCAAACCTTTCCTGACGTGCTTGCACTTGGAACAACTTCCTTTCTTGTTTGAGAACAATTCTCAAACTGCGGATCCAATCCACATAGTTGTTGCCATTCTCTTCCAACTTGTCCTTCTCAAGGACTGATCGCAGTGATAGAGTTTGATTAGTGTTTGATGCCATTGATCTACAAAGATATGCAACACATATGAACACATATAAGTACCGATTTCATTTAAGAGATTAAATAACGTATTTTACAAATACTCCCACTAAATTATATAACACTACAAGAAAACAGGGCAACTGAAACGGATTTTTCGGTTGCAATTCAGGAAAATCGGTTGCAAATTGATGTTTGCAACCGAAAATTTCTGTTGCAAAGGCAGTCACAGGAAGACCGCTGTTTGGGTTGCAAAATCCTTGCAACGGAAAAAGTAGTTGCAAATTCTGTTGCAATGTGTTTACTAGAACAATTTTTACATCCGTTGCAAACAACAACCGATTAATTTATGTTTCTAAAATTTGCAACTGATTTATTTCTGTTTTTAATTGCAACTGATTTTTCTGTTTCAAATATGTTATTTCTGTTTCTAAAATTTGCAACTTATTTATTTCTATTTCTAATTGCAACTGATTGTTCTGTTTCAAATATGTTATTTCTGTTTCTAAAATTTGCAACCGATTTATTTATGTTTCTAATTGCAACTGATTGTTCTGTTTCAAATATGTTATTTCTGTTTCTAAAATTTGCAACCGATTTATTTCTGTTTCTAATTGCAACTGATTATTCTGTTTCAAAATATATTACATGAACTAAATTAGCAACTAAATTTTTCAGTTTCAAGTATGCAACCTAATTTGCAACGAAAAATTATGTTGCACAAAATTATTTTCTAAAAATAAAATATTACTAATATTATAAATATTTCTCAATTGTAACTAATTGAAAATTTAACTTAAATATCTTAAATCAAACAAATAAAGTCAACAAAGCTTCAAACATAACATTCAAAATAAATTCCCAAATTATCATACTAAACTGTCGTGCTGTTAAACTACGTATGCTTGAAGTCTCTATGTCCTCGATTTGAGCATCTCTTGAAATTGCAACTGGAAATCATTTTTCATTTCCTCAAATTTAGCCTCATATGTGGATTCTAATTTTGCCGTGACTTCATCCCTCATTTTCTCAACTCTTTCGTTCAACTTATCATCGAACTCTTGTGTCTGTGTGAAATCTCCATTTGAATATGTAGATGACGAAATCGTGCTGCTTCTCGAGATCTCCGATGCAGGAACCAACTTATCAAAGCCGTACAAACGATTTTTTACAACACCACCAGCTACATCCACCCAAGCTGTGGAATCAAAACCCTCACCCTTCTTTCGAGCAGTATAATCCTCCTAAAATGTAAATAAATAAAAAAATATTATAAGTAACTTTTCTACTTGCATTTTATAAATAATAAAAAGAGTCTTGAGATCAAAGATACACTTTCAATAGCGATCGAGTATAATTAAACGTTTAGAGTGAAGTAATAAAAGCAATAAAACATTTAGATTAAACTCACAAAGATTTTTTTGGACTTAGCATCCACAAACTCGCCACTTCCTTGCTTTCTCTTGTGGGTTCTAAGGAAAACGTCATCTTCAGTGATCACTTTGTCAGGATTCTTCTTTATCTGTAATAAAGACAAAGAATAATAATTTCCTCTTTATCTTCTTTATCTGTATTGACAGACTATATAAACAATAGACTATTTCCTTATTTAGAAACACGACACTTATTTTGGGACGGACCAAAAAAAAAAAGTCGACACTTCTTATTATTTTGGAACGGGGGAGTAGTAGATTGTTATCAGCATGTACTTACGAGTGATCCAGACTAGCAGAAACAAGCTTGAGACTCCCTCGATGAGGATTTAGAGTTACTTGAAGATAAATCAGATCAGAAGCATATGCCCCTACACATCTGCAACTATACAACTGTTAGCTACAAATAGCCAATAAACTTGCAACATTATTATCTTTTTTCAAGTTCCAATTAGGCTCAGAAAAGGAAACAGAAAACAAAAGTAGAGGGAAAAAGGGACTTGCCTATGCAAAGCCTGGTCATCTGAAAGTTTTCCTTTAGCTCTAAACCAGTACCTCAAACTGCGATATAAACTGTAATCATATATCCAGTGCGAAGAGATGTGCATACAAGGAAACAAAATTGTTTGTGTGTATTGAACACTAAGGACCAGGATTTACCTTGGAGAACCTTTACTCTGATTGGTTGACTTATCGGGCTCACAAAGCTTTATTTCAAATGGCCAAGGCACAATATCTGGGGTGGAAACCTTGCTTGAATTATTCCTGTTGATCAACCAACAAAATGATATATACTTTGTTCTTTTAACTTGCTTTTTGTTTTTCATATTTTCTTTCATGATGACACTATTGTTGGAAATTAAATTAATAAGCACCACAGATTAAACAAAGATTTAATCAACAGTAGGGGATTTTATTGATCAAGTCAAATGTACCAATTAAGCCAATAGCAAAACCGAAAGCCAAGGAACAGGATTAGGAAAACAAACAGAAACAAGAAATCAAACGGTTAGAAAACTTATCGTGATTTGATCGAGTCGCCTTAGGAAGACTGTCCTAAGAGAAAATATAGCCCCCAATTGGTGCAACTCAGGTACAGGCAAATTTCTCCGAGGATAAAACGATCACGGACTACGTACCACAAAGCAGCACACAGGTAGGTAATCACCGGCGGTCCTATCTCAGTCGCCTTGAATCTCACGAACGAATCTCTATGAACGGGAGTAATCGATCAATGAATAAAAGCAAGAGAATTGTGTTTCTCTTCAATATTCATGTACCAAAAACGGCTGAGGATATTAGAGTATTTATATGTATGGTAAGACTAGAGTTTTAGGGCTTAAAAAGACCTAAAACTGATCTAATTCGGTCCAGGAAAAACACCAGATTCGACGCCAGCGCGGCCGCCCTCGAGGCGTGCGCGACCGCGCTAGGCTCCAGAAAGATTTGGTGAGTTCCAGGCCCTTGAGCGCGGCCGCCCTAGGCATGAGCGCGGTCGCCCTCCTTGGCAGAAACTCAGACGCGTTTTTCCCTTGCCAAATTAAGTCCAAAACCAACAACACAACTATGTCATAGATCTATGGACTTCCATACCCACATATATCAAATATTCCAACAATCCCCCACAAGTTCATAGAAATATGACGTGTACAGATTGTCCATTGCCATGCTTTCAATAATGGTACCTTCCGGCTTGAACCACTACCTATGTTATCCAACGCAAACCTCCACAGGACCAGATGAACGGGTGTCTTGAATCTGATGCCTTTGGATGTAGAGGTCTTTGCTGGTAACAAACACGACAAAAGCTATGATAGGCCCTCTATCGAACACTTGACGCTTATAAGCCATACGTCCCGATCCTCTATCATGAGTGCTTTCAAGGAATAACCCAAATTCCTCTAGTTGCGGCCAACAACAACACTCACTTAGCTGGGCATCTCAGAAGATGTACTGCTAACATCTGGTCTAAAAGACTTGATCCCATTCAAAGTTCCAAACTTTTACTAAATTAGCAGCAACGAGCACCTCTAGGCTATTCAGGGGATAGACTCAGACATGTAACATGTCAATCTATTATTAGTGCTCCGACTCACCCCACAGCTTGTTATTACCACATTGAATCTCCTTTGTGGGATCTCCACTCAGGTAGATTGGGTTGCTACTGCGTTTGAGTCAGACGGGGTTCGATCCCATCCCCAACCTAGATTTTTGAACAAGAGCAAATTCTAGCCCTTTGGTTAAAGGATCACCGTGTTATCCTTGGTACCAACATAATCAACAAACTATCACCTTCCGAGACACTAAATCCCTTATAGATTTTAATCTAACTTGGATATGCCTCCTAGTTTTACAGTTGTACTTGACACTTTTCAGTTTCTCAATTGTGGCAGTGTTGTCACAATGTACAGAGATAACAGGCATGGGCTTACTGACCATGGGCAACTCAGACATAAGTCCTCGAAGCCATTCAGCTTCCAATCCAGTAGTATCAAGAGCAACTAATTCGGCCTCAAATGTAGACCTAGACAACAAAGTTTGTTTGGTCAACCTCCAAGCGACTGCAGCTCCGCCTAAGGTGAAAACATACCCCGTACAGCCATAACTCCCGGAGTTAAAGGCAATCCAGCTTGCATCACTATATCCTTCAAGAACAGAAGGATATCTACCGTAATGCAGCCCAAGGGAAACCGTTCCCTTCAAGTACTTGAGAACTCTATCAAGAGCTTCCCAATGTGCTTTATTTGGACATTGAGTATATCTAGCCAACCTAGTAACCGAATAGGATATATCAGGTCTAGTACAATTGGCAAGATACATCAAACTTCCAATAATTTGAGAATATCTCAACTAAGCCATCGGTACTCCACTTTCATTCTTAGTAAGAGCAGATGAAGGGTCATATGGAGTCTTAGCCACTTTGCAATTCTTATAACCAAATTTCTCAATTACACTTTCAGTATAATGAGATTGCGAGATGGTTATGCCACTAGTTGAACGAGTCAACTTAAGGCCAAGAATCACACTTGCTACTCCCATATCTTTCATCTCAAACTTACTTTTCAAGAATGCCTTAGTAGTATAAATTATCCTCATATCCGTTCCAAACAACAGAATATCATCGTCATACAAACATAAGACAATACTACTATCACCAATACTCTTGCTATAAACATACTTATCAAACTCATTATTAACGAATCCAAACGATGAGATAATTTTATCAAATTTCTCATGCCATTGCTTAGGGGCTTGTTTAAGTCTATACAAGGACTTAACAAGTTTACAAACCTTTCTCTCATTGCCAGGGGCCTCAAAACCTTCAGGTTGATCCATATAAATTTCTTCCTCAAGATCACCATGCAAGAAAGCGGTCTTAACATCCATCTGATGGATAGGAAGATCATATACAGAGGCCAATGCGATAAGCGTTCGGATTGTAGTCATTCTAGCAACTGGCGAATAGGTATCGAAATAGTCTATTCCTTCCATTTGCTTGAATCCCTTAGCCACTAACCTAGCCTTAAACTTGTCAACGGTTCCATCCGGTTTCAGTTTCCTTTTAAAGACCCACTTACATCCTATCGTGCTACAACCAGGAGGGAGATCGACCAATTCCCATGTCCCATTAGAGACAATAGAATCCATCTCACTCTTAACAGCATCCTTCCACTGCTTGGCATCAGAAGTAGCCATAGCAGCTTTGAAGGTTAGAGGATCACCCTCGACATTGTAAGTGATAAAATCATTTCCAAAGTCCTTGGTGGTCCTTGCCCTTTTACTCCTTCTTGGTTCAATCTCATCGTCAGAATGAGTTGCACTGGAATCAACCCCCACATTGGTCAGCTCCTCTACTTGAGCAGGAATGGAATTAGTGGTCGGATTAGATTCCTTAGGAAGTCCGTCCTTCATAGGAAACACATCCTCAAAAAATGTCGCATCACGTAACTCAACTATAGAGTTCACATCTATGCCAGAAATTTCAGATTTTATAATAAGAAATCTCAATGCATAACTTGTTTCAGAATAACCTATAAAGATAGCATCAACAGTTTTAGGTCCAAGCTTTTTCCTTTTATGTGCAGGTACAAGTACCTTTGCAAGGCACCCCCACACTTTTAAGTGTTTCAAGCTAGCCTGTCGACCTCTCCAAAGTTCAAACGGGCTTTCCTTTCTATGTTTAGGAGGGACTCTATTCAGAATATGGCAAGCCGTATTCAAAGCCTCTCCCCACATATATTTGGGCAGTCCAGAACTTATGAGCAAACTGTTAATCATATCAGTAAGGGTTCTATTCTTACGTTCTGCAATACCATTTGATTGAGGGGTGTAGGGAGGAGTCTCTTCATGAACTATTCCATTTTCTTGGCAATAATACATGAAGGGGTTAGACTCATATTCACCTCCTCTATCAGACCTTAACCATTTAAGTTTCTTGCCAGTTTGTGTTTCTGCTTCGTTCTTAAATATAATGAATTTATCTAATGCTTCATCCTTAGAACTAAGCAAATAGACATAACAGTATTTACTAACATTATCAATAAAGGTGAGAAAGTATTTCTTTTTGTCTTTGGTCAACACACCATTAAATTCACAAATATCAGTATGAACTAAATCTAGAATTTCAGAATTTCTCACAACCGACTTAAACGGACCTTTTGTAGATTTAGCTTCAACACATACATGACATTTAGAATTTTTATCGATAGCATGTTTAGGAATAATATCTAAGTTCATCATTCATTTCACAGAATCATAGTTAATATGTCCTAAACGACCATGCCAAATATTTGAAGATTCAATGGAATAAGAAACAGGATAATCAATAGAACTAAAATTATTGTTGTGCGAACAAACATCAGTTTCAACTCTAATTTTAAATAAATCATCCGAGGAATAACCTTTCCCCACAAAACTACCAGAATCCAAAATAATAACCTTATTACACTTAAATGAAATCTCAAATCCTTCCCTAACTAGACTAGAACCACTAATAATGTTGCGACGAATATCAGGAACGTGATACACTCGTTGCAAGGAAAGAATGCGCCCATTAGGAAACTTCGGGTCCACGCGTCCAATTCCAAGCACCTTTGCAGCACTAGAGTTCCCCATCGTCACTGATCTACCACGCTCAGGCTGGTAAGACACAAATAGCAATTTATCAGCACAAACGTGCACATTTGCCCCAGTGTCAACTAGCCACTCGTTGGGTTCATAGACAGTAAAGAGTTCAGGACAAGAAGTTACATACTTTGTAACATTGCAGGTCAGAGCGTCAACTCCAGGTGCGTCAGAGTCAGGATCATCATAATCCTTCGGACCCAACACCATGTTGACAGCAGGATGGTCATCAACAGAGGCTTGTGGTCCTTTTCCTTTCTTGGACGGGCAGTCCCTAGAAAAGTGTCCACCTTCTCTACAATTCCAGCAGTTCTGTTTTGCTCTTGGCTTCCTAAAGTTATTTTTCTTAACTTTAAGCTTATCATGGTTTTCTTTATCCTTAGAAGTTTTCACACCTTTTCCTTTAAACTTGCTTTTATCGGTTACCATATTGGCAGCAGCCTCCACAGGTACGCTAGGTTGGTTACCGTTATGCACCTCCTGAATAGCAATTGCATTCATCAATTCATTGAGTGTCAAGTTTCGATACGATGCTTGAGGGTCATACCGAATTCCCCCAAGATCGAGGAAACTTCTCAATGATAGCCATGACAACGAACTTATCGGGAAGTCCCATGTCGGCATCCTTGAGTGATTGCAAAATGATTTGGAGTTCGTGCACTTGGTCGGTAACCGACTTTCCCTCACTCATGTGATAATTCGGGAACTTTCCCACTTGGTACTTTTCCACACCGGAGTCATCGGTCTGTACTTCGTGGAAAGCGTTTCCCACGATGACGGTAGTGAGAGGAGCAGAGCAATAAACATCAAAGAGTGCATTCGACAAAGGCGACGAGAATGCATCCTCGAACAACATCGTCTGCTCCTTCCACGGTTTAACAGCCACATTAGCTTGGATCATCACCATTCGGGCGGGACATTTAGATGTCGGCATACCGAGACATGCCCTTAATTGACAGCGGATCTTCATGCGTTCAGACCAACGCTTGAAGTTCTTACCACCAAACTTCTCCGGAAGATCGGAGGTGTCAACTAGGGACTTAAAGGGAGAGCTAGAGGAACCACCAGACATGATCAAATAAAACTATTTTCTCTTAGACTGTTGGAAATTAAATTAATAAGCACCACAGATTAAACAAAGATTTAATCAACAGTAGGGGATTTTATTGATCAAGTCAAACGTACCAATTAAGCCAATAGCAAAACCGAAAGCCAAGGAACAGGATCAGGAAAACAAACAGAAACAAGAAATCAAACGGTTAGAAAACTTATCGTGATTTGATCGAGTCGCCTTAGGAAGACTGTCCTAAGAGAAAATATTGCCCCCAATTGGTGCAACTCAGGTACAGGCAAATTTCTCCGAGGATAAAACGATCACGGACTACGTACCACAAAGCAGCACACAGGTAGGTAATCACCGGCGGTCCTATCTCAGTCGCCTTGAATCTCACGAACGAATCTCTATGAACGGGAGTAATCGATCAATGAATAAAAGCAAGAGAATTATGTTTCTCTTCAATATTCATGTACCAAAAACGGCTGAGGATATTAGAGTATTTATATGTATGGTAAGACTAGAGTTTTAGGGCTTAAAAAGACCTAAAACTGATCTAATTTGGTCCAGGAAAAACACCAGATTCGACGCCAGCGCGGCCGCCCTCGAGGCTTGCGCGACCGCGCTAGGCTCCAGAAAGATTTGGTGAGTTCCAGGCCCTTGAGCGCGGCCGCCCTAGGCATTAGCGCGGTCGCCCTCCTTGGCAGAAACTCAGATGCGTTTTTCCCTTGCCAAATTAAGTCCAAAACCAACAACACAACTATGTCATAGATCTATGGACTTCCATACCCACATATATCAAATATTCCAACAACTATGAGATTCTTGTTAGCCGACCCCAAATTATTTTGGGACTAAGGCCTTATTGTTGTTGATCAACCAACAAAATATAGAAATTTAAAGCTACAGAGGAGCAGATTATAACTTTCATCTGCTAAACCATATGGATAGTTTACGCTTTTCTTAGCAGATGCAAGAATCTGGAATGCACATTGTTCTTCCTATATAGAGTTCAATAGTACTAGGAATTTTTGCTCTTGAAGACAGTTTTATTTTAAGGGTTGCACTTTCATAAAAACTTGCTACGTTTGCCTGGAAAGGCAAAACAAAAATAAACAATTACTCCCTTTGTCCCAAAATGATCTTCCCACTGTTTAGCAGTTACTACAAACGATCATTGAACAATAGTATTCGATTGATTTAATTATCCTAATGAAAATCTAAAACTTGTTACCGATAGTATTTTTGATGGTGTATCAATAACAAGTTTTAGATTTTCATTTGTATAATTAAATCAATCTAAAATTATTGCTCAAAGTTCTTTCGTTGTAACGACAAAAAAAGTGGGAAGATCATTTTAGCGACCAATTTTCATTTCCACTACTAACCTTAATGAGGTTTACTTATTACTTCATTACTCCCTTTTCTTCCTTGGTTGGCTCCCATCTTCTCCTCTCCCCCCCCCCCCGCCTTCTTCCTTGGTTGGCAATTTTGGAAGTTCAATGATTTTAAACTATCAATATCGGTAATGAGACTATCTTTTGGGGACGAACAAAAAATGGCAAATGGAAACATGTTTATGGGACTGAGGGAGTAGGACATAAGGGGAGAAGACAAAAATGTTTGATATTGCAACATTAAACCATGAGTTAAGGAAACAGAATCCTACCTAGAAATACGAAGCCCAGTTTGATGCCCCTCTCCAACCTCTGCCATTGATAAAAGCTGAAACGAAGAAGAATTCAGACATCATTGTAACAACTAGCTGGAAGTATTTGATGAGTTCAAGTTCAAATTTAACTTATTACCGATTCCGGATCTGCCACAGTTGGCATTGTTGCTTCTTGGTGATCAAATGCCGCTTCTTCCTTCTGCAGAAACATTAAAATCACGATGCATATGAACTTAAAATCGTTGAAGCATTCTTTCTGCATCCATTAACTTGTTTTTTTTTCCCCTTAAATCACAGCTATCAACTTAAATAAGTCAGTAACAGGATAAATAAGAGAACATACAAATAAGCATCAAACGGGAACCTGTGATTGACAAAGAAATTTTTATTTGTTGAGATGCTAAGTGGATACCAGTAGTTCTCTATGCCTTAGTTTTCAACTGTACCTGGGAGTTGCATCTTAAATTTCAAGTAGATAAGTGCTAAAAATGACCCTATTTCCCCAAGTTGATAACCAAGAAAGCAAATGTTGAATTCAGAATCAAGGCTTTTATCTAGACTTAGGTGTGTGACCGGCACACACTGTTGTAGTCTGAACATTCAGTATCATTCTCATCAGTTCTCGCAATGCACCAGTACATGGTATCTTTCGAATTGCTGTTGGGGGATTTGAGAAGTTGTTCTGTGTTATCAAGAAAATATCATCCTCCAAAAACCAAGCTTAAATATCAAAAGATGGCAGTCGTTCAACAGGGGTCCACAACTATGTAAAACAGTCGACAAAATTTCAATTTACTTCACTATAGTATTTGTTCCGCACACATACATGCACATATTTATAGACATATATAGAGGGGGGGGGGGAAACCGCCTGAGCATGTGTAACATCAGATATTGCAAACCTGAAATGAAGCAACCAAAGAGAAAACAACACTTTCTTTTTGTATGGCATCAACCCTTCTTGTAGCAAAACTACTCTCATTGTGGACACAATGAACTTGATAAATGATTGGAACTGTAAACATAATCACATCACATTAGATTCATTGTTTTACATGTGAAGCATCATAAATATAACTGTTGAACATGCATACAAGTTCCATGGATACAGATGTTTTCTACCACATAATGAAGAGGTAAAGACAAGACCACCAGAATATTAGTACAAGGTCTTTTTTGTCTTTCAATAAAAGAGATACTCCCTCTGTCCCATTGATAAGGTAACAAACTTCCTCTTTGGTTGTCCCATTGATAAGTTACACTTTCCTGAAATGGAAATTTTATAATACTTATTTATTAATGGGACCCACTTGTCATGCTCAACACAACTATCCAATCACTATTTCCTACCCCACTTTCTCTCTCTTACACAATCACAACATATACTTTTATAACAATTCTTCTTAATTCCCGTGCACTCTCTATTTTGTAAACATATCAATGGAACAGGGGGAGTATCTTGTAACAACAGTAGGTTACACATATATGAATGCTAATATCAAGAAGACTAGTAACTGATCACTATTTTGTGGAAAAGGTCAGTACATAGCTGTTTTGGTAGAAAAAAACAATAGAGTTGAATCTTGACTTTGATAAGTGTGTGGATTTAAATACTAAGGAGGGGACTGTGGAATTCGAATAAATGGAATAATAACATGAATAAAATGAAATGACAACACGATTTGTTAACGAGGAAAACCTCGGAGGTGATAACCTCTTCGGAAAAAACCCCGGGAGTTAAGTCTCCAACCTTAAAAGTTTCACTATGATAATTGAGTTACAACTTCGGAAGAGAATGGAGAGGATTACAATTGACTTGTGCGTGATGTGTGTGTATAAGAAAATCAGTGAGTATTTTTGTCTCCACCTCCCCTTAAATATAAGTATGTATGAAAGGGTAAGAGTTTGTTCCTACAATTGCGGAGATGATCTTTATCCTCTTCAACGTCCGTGAGACCTAGTCCTCCTTGCCGTTGAAGCTATGTTGAACGTGCTAGAAAATATCCCGTAATCTTCTCTCTTTTTTACTGGAAAATAATAATAAAGATATTAGGAAATATCAAGCAAATAAATATTAAAACGATACTTACAGTGGAATAATATCTTGACATGTAGGATCAACTGAAGATGTCATCATGCTGAAAAATACCCACAACAATTTGTTCCCAAAAATATTTGGCTATGTTGGCAACTGAAGAGGCAAAATGTTTTTCTCCCTAATTGAATGCTCAACTGCCAGCTCTGCCTGATGGGACGGTTTAGGGATACGTGGCGACAATGGACGGTTGGGGAGAAATGCTTGGAAAAGTAATTTTTTTGAAAAAAGAGTTCTTTTTCTTTTTAATAACCGCTTGGAAGGATTAAATAGGCTTCTCAAAGCATCTTTTTCACCCCTGTGAGCTTACGGCGCCGTTCATCCTCAAGGTAAAACTTCTCCGTTTTTCATCTTCTTCCATTGTTTACTTCTTTTCTTTCGTTTGTCAACCATGGGTAGGACCAGGTGGTCTTCGTCCAAAACTAAGAGTGTCCCATCCCCACAAGGTCCCATAGAGATTAGTCTCGATGATTTCGTTTGCGAAAACCTTCTTGCGAAACCAGATGAAGAGACTTGTTTGTTCAGTGATACTCAAATCGAATCAATGAAACAACAATGCTACTTCCCAAAAGGCGCAATTTTTTACCCTTTTTCTGTAAATCTTAGGTCTTACTCGTTTCCCGCAAATGGATCTGTTTTCTTGAATATCCCTTTCTTCTAGGGTTTAGCTACCCTTTTCCATTGTTGGTTTCCGAGTTCTTCCAAAAGACCCAACTTGCTTATGCTCAACTAATGCCCATGGCTTGGAGAGTTTTCGCTTTTGTTATCAAAATGAACAGGGAAAATGGGTTAAATCTAGGGCTTCAAGAGATAGCGTATTCGTATGATCTCCAACCTTTTGGCTCAAAAAGGTATCTTTTTAGGAAGAGGTCAGGTAGGAACTCTTTGATGAGCACCACGTCTTCTAGTTATAGGGGATGGAAGAATAGATTTTTCTTTGTTGATAGGGCATCCATTGGAGAAGGGGATGAGATATCAAGCAAATGGAACAAGGGAGGTACTTAAATTCCTACTTTGTGACTTCCTGTTCTTGAAACACACTGAAATCGTAATTGTTCTTGCCTTTATGCAGATATTGACTGGGGAGAACTATTTCCACCGGCTGAAGACACTTTAAGCAAGATTGACGAATTTTTCAAGCTCCCTTTAGACAAAAGATCTCCTAAGGGGCTTCTGGAATCGTCTCTGGTTGTCCCGGAAGACCAAAAGGCCTCCACCTCTGCCATTATGTCTACAAGTAAGCATGTTGTTTTTTCACTTTTAGTTTATCAATCTGATTTACTACATTTCTTGACAATCTTCATATGTCAATGCAGTTTCCAAACCAGTTATTTCAGGATCGGATTTTGATCTTGACGATATTGAAGCCATGTTCGAAGGCACTGCTCTGAAGATAGAGATGAAACCTCCACCTGCTCCCAAGAAGATTCCGACTGTAGATGAGAGTGCGGGTATTGGTTCTAGGGTAAAGAAGAGAAAGGCCAGTCAAGAAGAGGTGGTTGAAGTTGGAGTTTCTTTTGATGGAATGCCAGTAGGGGATTTCAAGAAGAAATACATGAGTTATGCGACTGGGGTAAGATGTTATTAATTGGATTTGACTAACTCAAAAAGTTTTTATAACATATAGTGATGTTGAGTTATTATTTTTCAGACTGTAGGGTATGTGGAGGATTTGGTAAAAGAAATTGAGATGCTAAAGAAGAAGTCAAAAGCTGACATTGCTTTGGTTAGGAAGGAGAAGACAGTTTTAGAGAACAAGGTGAAGGTGCATGAGAAGACCCTGGAGCAACAAGGCAAGTCATTGGAAGAGCAGGAGCAAACAGTAAAGGACTTACTGAATAGCTTGGCGAAAAGCGAGGAGGATCATCTTAAGGAGATTGCGGAGGTTAAAGGTTCTTGCAAGTTGGCTGCTGCTAAGACTGTTTCCCAGTGTAAGATCAAGATGATAAGGGAGTTTCGAGAAGGGAAGGCTGAGAGTTGGGATCTCGATAAGGAATGTGCCCACTTTTCCAGGTTGACAGGAGAACCAGTGGATGAAGGTGAGGTGTCCTCAAACCCAAATGAAGCGATTGTAAAGGATGCAACAGAGGTTGGAGAAGTCACTCCCCAAGCAACACCTGCGGCAGATGCCACTTGAAAAAGGTAAAACAATTCTGTTTTGGTTTTTGGATGATATTACTGGGGTGGAATCCCTTAAGACAATTTTAATTTTTATTTGGTTATGTAATGGGTCCATAAGGACCAAAGACAATTTCTTTTACGTGTTGGGTTGGTCCAACACTTTTGCACTTTAACTTTGGTAGTTTGGATGCTTTTATGGTAACTTTAATCTAGTTAAGGTTTAGTAGTTTTCAAGCATGTCAAGGCTTGTTTTCTTTTGGATGAAATTTTTCTTTGTATGGTTATTTGTTATGCTCGTAAGGTGACATGATAGTATGTCAAAGCTGTAGATACTTAAGATGACATGTATATGTCATAACCACAAGAATAATACGTAAGATCAATCATTTAACTGAGTGGGAATGGGTAAGCTATATGAGTTTACCCATATAGGCCCACCCCACACCTCAATTAAAGAGATAACTTGCGCTCCAGGCGAAGGTGTGGTAACCTAACATCTTAAGAAAGAGGTAATTAACTCTTTAAACCTTAGAAGGGATTGTGTACCTTTACTTGAGAAGAGATGGCCAGTCTCTAACGGAGGAGAATTCGTTGTTCCTTGTGTACTTTCGACATGTCTCCATGTAAATATGTCAACACCTCATAAGACAGAAACATGTTAAAAATGGACGCCAACTAAGGTTGACGTCTCTCCACAAGGTGTGTTAGTGACATCTTGATTAGCAATGAAGTAAATGAAAGAGTACATAGAAAAATAAAAGGTTATCAATAAATAAAAGATTATTCATACCTGGGAAGAGATGAGTTAAAGGGGGGTTTCGTTCAGATGTAATACCTTTTAAGGTGAATGGCGTTCCAACTTCGTGGTATCATTTGGCCATCCAAGGTTGCCAGGCGATATGCTCCTTTCCCTGCCTGTGCATCTATTAGGTAGGGTCCTTCCCATTTTGGGGCGAGCTTGCCTGCATTGGGCTTCTTTGTATTTTGGAATGCCTTTCGTAGGACTAAATCTCCTACTTGAAACCTTCTAATCCTTACGTTTTTGTTGTAAGATCTGGCTACCCTTTGTTGATATGCTGCCATGCGAACTTTGGCCATGTCCCTTAATTCGTCCACGGTATCTAAGTCATGTATCAAGATGTCCTTATTATGTTCGGATGTCAACAAACTGTATCTGGCCATAGGTACAAGAACTTCCACTGGAATAACTGATTCTGTTCCGAATACAAGTGAATAGGGGGTTTGACCAGTAGCGTTCTTAGATGTCGTCCTGTCAGCCCATAGAACCATTGGTAACTCTTCTGCCCATCGTCCTTTCTTCTGGTTCAGTCTCTTTTTCAAGTTGCTTATGATTATTTTGTTGCTAGATTCTGCCTGTCCGTTGGCTTGAGGGTGAACAGGTGAGGATGTCACCATCTTGACTCCCCAAGATGTCAAGAAATCTTGGGTTTTCTTACTAATGAATTGGGAGCCGTTGTCACAAATTATTTCTGAAGGTATCCCAAATCGGCTGAATATATTTCTTTTGATAAAAGATATAACTTCTCGATCACGAACTTGTACGTACGCCTCAGCTTCTACCCATTTAGAAAAGTAGTCTGTCATAGCCAGTAGAAATACTCTTCCCCCTGGTGCCCTGGGTAATTTTCCTACGATGTCCATTCCCCAAACCATAAACGGCCATGGCGACAGGATAGGATGTAGTAGCTCAGCCGGTTGGTGCAGGATGTCCCCATGTCGTTGACAGGAATCACATTTTTTTGCGTAGTCAACGGCGTCTTTTCTCATTGTGGGCCAAAAATAGCCCATTCTAAGAGCCTTAGTATGTAGACTTCTGCCCCCGGTATGATTTCCACATTGTCCTTCGTGCAGCTCCTTGAGAACCTGATGGGCTCTATCTGCTTCTAGACATCTTAAGTAGTGACCTGCAGCAGATTTTCTAAACAAGAGGTTATCAATAAGTAAATATTTAGATACTCTTACCCTGAAGGCTCTAGCATTTTTCTCTTCGGCTGGGATCGTATCATCTAAGAGATACTTGATAATAGGAGCTGTCCAAGAGGTTGCTGCTGGAGAGGAAGGTACATCGACATCTAGAGCGAACATCTCAAGATGATCGATTGCTGGGATGTCAATATGCACAATTGGGATACTTGTCTGTGAAACACTTTTGAAGGCTGAACCCAAGTTTGCCAGAGCATCTGCTTGAGAATTTTCTTCTCGTGGGATTTGGTCCAAGGAAAATGACTTGAATTTGGCCGAAAGAATTTTTACGATTTCCAAATATGTCGTCATCTTAGCATTTTTCGCCGTGTAGGATCCGTTGTAATGGTTAACAATTAGTAAAGAATCCATAAACACCCGGATATGCTTGACATCTAGGTCCTGGGCTGCTATTAATCCTGCAATTAATGCCTCGTATTCTGCTTCATTATTAGTGGCCTTGAATCTGCAACTGATGGATTGTGGTATTATGTCCCCTTGTGGCGATTTTAGTACTTCTCCAAGACCTGTACCTCTCATGTTAGAAGCACCATCTGTGTAGAGAGTCCAAATTTTAAGGATGTCATCATCTTGAAGTTGTTGTACTTCCAGTTCCACTTCTCGTTGCATTGTTGGACTAAAATCAGCCACAAAATCAGCTAGGGCTTGAGACTTTATTGCAGTTCTGGGCTCATATTTGATGTCATATGTACTTAATTGTACAGACCATTTCGCCATTCGACCTGACATCTCTGGTTTTCTCATAACATTCTTAATAGGATAGTTAGTGCGTACAATTATAGTATGTGTTTCAAAATAGTGCCTAAATTTAATAGAAGCAGTTATCAAAGCTAAAATTAACTTTTGTAAATGAGAATACCTGGTCTCCGCATCTAAGAGTGTCTTACTTATATAGTAGATGGGTTGTTGATTACCATCTCGTTCTGTCACCAAGACTGCACTTACAGCGCCTTCTGATACTGCTAGGTAGATGTAGAGATGTTCATCCTCCTGGGGTTTGGCCAATAACGGAGGTGTCGACAGGTAAGTTTTGAGCTCCTGAAAGGCTTCTTCATGTTGGTCCTCCCATTGGAACTTCTTGTTCTTCCTTAAGATATCATAGAAAGGTTTGCATCGATCCGAGGATTTTGAGATGAATCTGGTGAGTGCAGCAATCTTTCCCGTCAATCTTTGGACGTCCTTGACAGATTGAGGTGACGGCAGGTTGATAATAACACATATCTGTTCTGGGGCAGCTTCAATGCCTCTTTTAGTAACCATATAACCCAAAAACTTCCCGGCCTTCATTCCAAAGTTACATTTAGCTGGATTAAGTTTCATATTGAAACAATCCAAGATGTCAAAGGCTTGAGAGAGGTTGCTTATGTGATCTTCGGCTTTCTTGGATTTTACTACCATGTCGTCGATGTATACCTCCATTGTGTCCCCAATCTGATCTTTGAACATTTTGTTGACGAGCCTCTGATATGTTGCACCTGCATTTTTTAGTCCAAAAGGCATGGCAATATAACAATAAATACCTGTGGGTGTTATGAAGGCGGTGTCTTCTTGGTCGGATGGTTCCATCTGGATTTGTTGAAATCCTGAGGATGCATCCATGAATGTGAGGAGCTCATGTCCGGAGGTGGCATCAACTAACGAATCTATGTGTGGCAAAGGGAAAGGATCTTTTGGACAGGCTTTATTCAAGTCGGTGAAGTCAACACAAACTCGCCATTTCCCGTTCCTCTTCTCTACCACAACCACGTTTGCTAACCATCTTGGGTAATCGACCTCTCGTATCATGTTGGCTTTGAGTAAGCGCTCTACCTCTTCCTTGATGATCTGGTTTCTGGTTTCTGCAAACTTCCTACGTTTCTGGTGTACTGGTTTAAAGCTGGGATCTATGTTAAGTTTGTGAGTGATGACATCTTTGCTGATGCCTGTCATGTCATCATGTTTCCAAGCAAAACTCTTTATTCTGCTTCTTAATAGGTCCACAAGCTTCTCTTCTATATCTGATGGGAAGTCAGTGCCAATAAGTACTTTGATGTCCGGGTTGGAAGGGTCTAGCAATACTTCTTTCACATCATCTTCCCTAGCTTCCAGGACTTCACGTACTTTCCTCTGTAATTGCTATGCTTGTTTTGGAGATGTCGACGCCTTCATTGAAGTTTTATAACATTCCTTGGCCACCTGTTGATCACTGTAAATCTTAGCGACACCCTAAGGTGTTGGAAACTTCACACACTGATGGTATGTGGAGGGTACAACCTTCATTCCATGAATCCACGGTCTCCCCAGGATGACATTATAGGATGTTGCACAATCAATTACGCAGAACCGTTCCATGGTGTTGAGGCCCTTTAAGTATATTGGAAGCTTTATCTCCCCCACTGTTTCTTTGACCTCGCCACTGAAGCCTACGAGCACTGAAGACTTCTTAACGATCTCTGATTCTGGGATGTTCATTTCCTTAAGGGTACCCAACATAATAAGATTGACAGAGCTACCCCCATCAACCAGGATACGCCGGATTGTACAGTTAGCGATCTGCAAGGAAATAACTAGACCGTCGTGGTGGGGTTCCAGCAAGTTATCTCAATCACTTTCATCAAAGGTGATTGGATCCTGGCAGGGTGTCGACATCTTGGGATGTCTTTCTGGCTTCTCCTCTTTTGACTCTTTAGCATGTCGTTTTGCGGCCGAATAGGATGTACCACATATTTCTGAACCTCCACTAATGAAATTGATCACCTTTGTTGATGCTGGGGGAGAAACTGGTCTTTCGGTTTCATGGGGAGCTTCCGCACTTTCGGCCTTCTTCTTTCTGGATCCCAGTAACTCCTTGAGATGTCCCTTGGAGAGCAAGTAACTGATCTCCTTTCTTAGTGCGATGCAATCTTCAGTAACATGTCCAAAGTTTTCATGGTAAGCGCACCATTTTGACTTGTCACGCCACCCCGTGGTCTTATCCGTCTTCTTTGGCCATCTGGCTTTGTCCCCAAGGTTGCCCATTGCACAGAGTATACCTGAAATGTCAACAGAAAAACAATAATCAGAAATGTTAGGCACATTATCGCTATCTTCATCCTCACCATCTATTGAATTAATTTTGCTAGTATCAATCCTTGGATAAGGATTGGAACGGTGGTTCCTGTGATGGGACGATTCAGTCTTTCTGTTGGGATTGTCATATGTCGACATCTTGGTTGAGGACTTCGATCTTCGCAGCTCATCTTCCTCCAATCTTATGAATCTCACTGCCCTGCTCCTGACTTCTTCCAACCGCTTACAAGGAGTCATCACCAAATCTTGATAGTACTGTGAATCTTTCTTCAGCCCCATTTTGAATGCTTCTGTGGCTGTCGACATGTCAAGATTGGGAATTTCTAGCACTTTCTAATTGAACCGGTGGACATAATCCTTCAAGGTTTCATTAGGCTGCTGGGTCACATTGTAGAGGTCACTTGTCAACCTCTCAAATTGTCGACTGCATGAGAATTGGTTATAGAACATGTTGATGAGCTGGGCGTATGAACCAATTGAACCTAGGGGTTGCCTAATCAGCCATTTGAGAGCTGGTCCAGACAAGGTTGATCCAAACCCCCTGCATAAGCAGGCCTCCCGGAATTGAAGCGGAATATGGATTATGTCCATCTTTTCTTGATAGTGGGCAACATGCTCTTCTGGGTCCGTGGTACCATCATACAACTTCATAGATGGTACATCAAACGCTTCGATGTCAACATTTGCAATTGCTGACAAACCGGGATTGATTGTAGCAGTTCTGAGTCACTGGTTGGATTGGAGGAGTTACGCCTGGCACGTTCATTATCAGCTCTCTGAGATCCTGCATCTGCTTTGCTAGTGGGTTTCCTGCAAAAGGGTCAGCCATAGGAATACGATTGAAATTATTATTATTTAAAAGATTATTTAGCAAACCAGAGTTGTCCGTAGTAGTTGTGACAGTAGTGTTGTCAATGAATGGGATAAACTGAGTAAATCCTGAGGAAGGTGGCATCAATATGGTGTCCCCAAGTAAAGGTGTTGACGTCATTAAGGATGACAACTGTTGAGTTTGAGGCGGACTACCCATTGGGATAAATTCACTCTGAAGTGTGGATCCTTCGGTGTTGTCGAAGTTGAGGATCCTTGCACGCAATGGTGATATGCTGTCAAGCCGAGATGCGATGAGTTGTTGATCTTTCTGCATCTTAATCATGGAATTGGTCAGCACCTTTGACTGGTTGTCTTGCTGGTCCAACCTTTGATTCAACCTGGTGAGGATACTCCGGATGTCAGCATCTACATTGGAAGAGGTCGTTCCCTTTTGTGGAGTCTTCGTAGGTTTAGTTTGCTGAGGTCCAGTCTGAGGAGGCGGTGGTAACAAGCTGGTTCTACCTCCTGATGTGGGGGCAACAGCGGGACTCTTGCCGGCGGCGGACACATTGGGGGGTGCAGACATAATGAATTTGCTTAGGAAATGATCCAAATAACCGATAAACCACGAGGCCCCTCGGTGGGCGCCAAATTGTTTTGGTAGAAAAAACAATAGAGTTGCATCATGACTTTGATAAGTGTGTGGATTTAAATACTAAGGAGGGGACTGTGGAATTCGAATAAATGGAACAATAACATGAATAAAATGAAATGACAACACGATTTGTTAACGAGGAAAACCTCGGAGGTGATAACCTCTTCGGAAAAAACCCCGGGAGTTAGGTCTCCAACCTTAAAAGTTTCACTATGATAATTGAGTTACAACTTCGGAAGAGAATGGAGAGGATTACAATTGACTTGTGTGTGATGTGTGTGTATAAGAAAATCAGTGTGTATTTTTGTCTCCACCTCCCCTTAAATATAAGTAAGTATGAAAGGGTAAGAGTTTGTTCCTACAATTGCGGAGATGATCTTTATCCTCTTCAACGTCCGTGAGACCTAGTCCTCCTTGCCGTTGAAGCTATGTTGAACGTGCTAGAAAATATCCCGTAATCTTCTCTCTTTTTTACTGGAAAATAATAATAAAGATATTAGGAAATATCAAGCAAATAAATATTAAAACGATACTTACAGTGGAATAACATCTTGACATGTAGGATCAACTGAAGATGTCATCATGCTGAAAAATACCCACAACAATAGCCTACAAGAAACAAGACATAAATAAAAACACACTTACAACCAGAGGATATAATAGAACTAATTAAGCTAAAGCACAGAGCATCTTCTTGCAACTTATAAGTTGTTGTGTTAGGAAGATACACAGGAAAGGTAATAAGATTAAGAACTGAGTGGCATCTTATATGTACTTATAAGGGTCTTAGTTTTTTAATTCTCAAATCCTTTTTTCAGAAGCTTCTCAGGACAATCCGTTTAGTTCCATGACTAATAGTGCCACCATAAGGGTAAATGTTCACCAGATGGATAGTACAGTACTCGACTCGCAAAGGGCATGTGGGGAAAGAAATCTGGGAGCGTCCCTTCCGTCGTTATACCCCGAATAGGGTTTTTAAGCAATTGTCTATGTTTGATTCCTTTATGAGTTGTTAGAATTTCAGCTTGTCTCAACAGAGGGTTCCATTCATCGCTAAGCAATCCATGTTTGATTCCTTTATTAGTTGTTAGACCTCTTAGTTTGTCTCAACAAGAGGGTTTCATTCTTCAGTTAAGTAGGCATAGTCCTGTCTTTTCATTATTTAGGGAACACTCTTGTACTGCCATGACAATCTTGGTTCAAGTCAAACGAGGCTTTTGTGAAAATATATGCATAGATTTACTTTAAATATAGCCCTACTCCATTAAGAATTTATGCTATATCTTAAGGTAAATCTTTGAGTTTTCATCCACTGAGCTCTCTTCCTAATATTTTTCTTCATAAAAAGCCTCTACAACTCGTAGACACGTAATTCTTTACTTAAAAAATAAAAATCAAAAATAATTCTTCATAACTAGTATATTCAGAATTTGTATTATAATCAACAATAAAAGTGGAAATGGAAATGAAGAGCAAACAGCTAATAACCTATATGAACTACTAAATGTGTCCACATCTATGATGCCCAGACACGGGTACGGATCCGAATGGGTACTTCGGCAAAATTAAAGGATTCGAGAATCAGAGGTCCGCAGTGCATGTACCCCCATTTCTTGTATTATGATTATGTCTGAGAACCACTACTTGATTCCACAGTAAAGATATAAGTTTGGATTTTGTATGCCACTTTTGTGTATCCTCGTGTACCACCAGTGATCCTACATCCCTGAGTTGTTAGGGCTCAGGTCATGCTGAGTTCATGGAAAATCTATGTTCCAACATCATTAGTGGTACACAATGTTGTATACAAAAGTTGAAAAGGAAATCTAAAGTCAGAGATATGTTCACTCAAGACATGCAGTGTGTAGAATGAATAAAAAAGGTGCAGTTCTTTCAGAAATTAACTTCTTAATAATAAACTTAGTAAGAAAGGGAAAGGACTTACTTTCGAAGTCACCACCAAGAATGTAGTGAGCATGCAAGCTATGAACAGTCTTAAGAAATTCAACATATCATTCATTTTCTCAATTCAGTAAATTCAATTACAGAAACAAAAAGAACACAACAGGGAAATAATTTTTAAAAAGGAAAAGCTGGCGATTTTGCCTTACCGTGATGAAGAAAAAAACACAGTGCTATTAAGGGTCTTTTTTTCGAATTACCTGTAACCAAGAAGAAAAAACACAACTCGGTATTAGTAGATTTAATTTCTGATTTTGGTTTCATATCTAGATATTCAACTAAATTGAATACCTAGGAATCGAAATTCAACAAATTCAATAGCAAGAGATCAACAATCATGGAACCATGTTCAATTCGGCGAAAAGGGTTATCAATACCTTACCTTGTTCAATTCGGCGGAAAGGGAAGGAGATGCCTAAGACGTCGGCACCACGAATTTCGCCGGAAAGGAGAGCCGGCACCACGTCGCAGTAGTGGAGAGAGAGAGAGTGAGAGCGAGGGCGAGAAGAGAGAGGGGGGAAAAGAGCGGCGTGGTGTGTTTGCGCAAATGGTTTGAATGGGTAGGGAATTAGGTCACAAAGTAATTTGGTAAAAATACACCGTACACTACGCTGCCGTTTTATATACTTTTTACAATTTAATAAAATAAAAATAATTTAGGATTAATTGCAACCAAAATTGAATGGAGAATTTGAAACCGAAATTTATCTGTTTCAAAATCCCTCGCAAAATTAGGCGGGTTTCCTCCTTCCAAAATTTTTGCGGCCAATTTTTTTAAGTTCAAAATATTTAAATTTTATATTAATAATTGCAACTGAATTTGAAACAGAAAATTGAAACAGAAGTGCATCTGTTTCAAAATCCGTTGCAACCCCGAAACATGAAGCGACAAAATGATTTTCCGTTGCAATATGAGTTGCAATATTAATTGTGCACGTCAATTTTCAATGAGAACTTTTTACTTTGAAACTGATTTCAATTTGATTGCAAAATTCCGTTTCAGTTACCCTGTTCTGAAACTGATTTCAATTCGGTTGCAAAATTCCGTTTCAGTTGCCCTGTTTTCTTGTAGTGTAACCTTCTTATACAAATATGCATAATATAATTTAATAGGCTAAGATCCAACTTTAATTTAATTTCAAGTCAGCTATGGAACGACTGCTCAAAATTAAACTAAAAAGGTAGATAACATTTATCAATCATATCTCTATATGACTTTTAGATCCTTTATGAGATTATAGACATCATATGTCACATGTTTCAATTGCATCTTATGCCTTAGGCCCAAAACTGTTTTGATAGCCTAATTAAGTTCAACCATTTTAAACATATAGGAATCACCGTTTCCTCATCTTGATCATACAAAGATAGAATTAATGTACCTCGCTATTTTGTAGCCTACATAAAACTATCTGTTTATTCACAAGTGTTTAAACATGGGTGGCATAAACAAACTTAAATTTCAATGAAGGTTCAATTTTTCATGTATATCAATTAACATGGCAAGGTTGATCATGAAAACTATATGAGCATAATTATGAACATGGGATGATGCATCACAAATCATATTTGAGCTTTACATCAAAATTTCTAATCAGTTAGGGTTTAATGATTCATGCAAAATCTTATTTAATATGAACATAATCCCTACAACAAACAGTTTGTTCAAGATCTAGAAATTTATCAATCAACAATATTCATATTAATGAAATTGATATCCCTTAACCTAGATTAATCATATTAATCATTCAATTCATCTTCATAACCATGGCATATCAAAATATACAATTACTTCTATAAGCAAAACCCATATAAATTTATATTCTAAATCATGTTCATCATGGTAATTCACATAATCTCATTATATAACTATCATGATTATCTAAAATAAACATCATGAACGGGGCTCTGATACCACTGTTGGATTTCGTGGGTCCATGCGTAGCGGAAGAAAGCAAATTAACACGAAAACCTAGAGCCATGGATCCGTTCTAGATGATTAATTAAATAGGATGAAATAGAATAACCAACCTTGATGCCCTTTGTCTTTGACAAACTTGTTCCAACTCCGGATTTGATAAACTTGTGAATCCTTGATGAACGATGCTTGAATCATGAACTTAAGATCTTGAATTGCGAAGATCGTCTATGTGTATCCACACGTTGAACGAACCCTAGAACTCTTCTAGGTGGATTGCTAGATCCCTTGATTGAAACCCCTTTCAATCTATGAAAAATATGGAATTGGTTGTGTTTTGATTCTCAATTCTCAATTGAAAACTCTCAATTTGTGATTCTCTAAACCCAAATTTCGTGTGTTTCTACTAGGGAAAAGGGAGGCAGTATTTATACTTTATAAATACCTTTTCCTATTTGGAAAACCCTAATTAGGAAGTAGTTACGTATCTGCCAGCGCCGACAGGACGACTCGTCCCATAGGGCACGAGTCATCCCCTTTCACAATGCTCCAGATACAGTCGTCCCCCTTAAGGGGAATAGTTGGTACTAATCTTGGGCACGAGTCGTCCTTTGGGCATGAGTCATCCCATATGGGACGAGTCGTCCCTCAGGACATAACCTCTGAAACACTCGTCCCCGGCCAAGGGAATAGTTGGTTCTGGCCAGGGGACGAGTCGTCACCTCAGTACAAAACTCCATATTTTCCATTTTTGATAATTCGTTCGATGTGTGTGACCCCATAGGACTATATTATGTTAGCAATGAGTTCGATCACATCGATCCTCATAAGACATGAGCGGACTCTAGCAAGCCATCAGGCCTACCCAAATAATATAATATCAAGTTTAATTTCCTACATAGAACATATCACATTCCCATTGTCACACGATGTTATATTGAACATGAGTCATGGTCCACGTCAACTCATTTTGTTTAATGCTTTCTCGTTACCAAGTAAAATTGATCAATTGAATGATATTAATCACATTAATTCATTCGGACATGGCCATGTACATCATCAATCTTACTTACGAGTGGCCTAGCAAACATCTCTCTTTACGAGGGACAAATTTCCATCTTGACTTATCATTCTTCCCAACAAGAATCCTATCATGCCAATAATAGCCCTTATTGTTATTCGGTTAAAGATAACGTTAAACTATATCAAACATAATATGTATCGAGTGGAAGACGATGATAATCTCAGGTCAAAGGATATCAATGATATAACTATATGAGATTTAATTATGACATTTGACCATGACATAAATCTCATAACGGGTCAAGTCCAGTACCTTGTTCTCTAACAAGTACCCATGAATTTAATGAGCATTCCTATGCATATAATCATCACATGATTATCCATTAAACTTCATACTAGTGCTTCTTAAGTACTAGGGACACGATTATTACAATAAACATGCAAACATATATAATAATCAAAATAATAATCTCTTATATAAATGAATAATGACATTACATTTAAATCTATCTCTATAGGCCTAGGGCACTAACACCTACATCCTCCACCTCATATCGACGGGCCGCCTCCCCTTGGCATGACTCTTCATCCTCGGACTCAGCCAGCTGCCGAGGTGATAGCTGCCAATCGTCCTCGTCGTCAACGAGGAAAGAGAACTACGAGCAGACAAACGACGAGAAATGCTGACAAATGAAGAGCTGAGGTCTCCACCCAGCCAATTGATCATTGTACACTCTTGCATCAACAAATGGAGACTTTGTAACGTATTTATGAAACTCAAAATGCTCTGTTGCAATTGGATCCCGAAAACTCATTGGCCGAGTTCATCAGGCCTACGAGGTTAGGAAATTCTCATGGAAGGGAAACTCAAGGTGACAGGCGTGGTAGTCAGAGGAGCCCTCCTCGTGGCCAAGATCCCCCTCACAATGAGCTTGCTGTATAACCTAAGCAAAACCTTTGAGATGCACCTACTCGTCCTCGGTCAAATAACCATGGAAACGAGAATGTGGTGGTAGACCTAAGAAGGCACTTGAACACGAGGGAGCAGGAGATTAACTCAGCTGACTTACGAGCAAGGCTCAGTCAGGCTAGGCGTTCTCCCCTCCTCGTCATAACATTTATCCTCGTCATAACCATCATCCTCGGCATAGTTCACCTCGTCCCAGAAACCTTCTTAGGCCGAGGAGCCCTCGTCCTTACAGAATGCTCCCTCACCATGACCGGGAGCCGAGAAAGGAAAAAACAACCTCCAGACGTGGAGAGAACCACCAAGAAGACGGGGAACATAGCAGGGTGAATGGTCACGCAAGAGAAAGGCCCCACCGAAGTTCACACCGAAGCTCCCACTTCAGCTCTGAAAATGGGATTGATGCCCGAGAGTTGTTGCTCTTGAAAAAGAGACTTGACGAGATGGAAATAGGAAGGAAGGACGAGGAAGGAGATGAGACCAGTGCAACTCATCCTTTCTCCCAAAGAATTAATGATCTACCTCTCAATCCTGCCTTCAAAGTCCCAAGTTTTGACAAATATGCGGGAACCACTGACGTACGTGACCTTGTGCAAAGCTTTGAATCTACTATGGCCCTCCTCACCAAGGCGGATGATATTCTCTGCAAAGCTTTTGCGAGTACCTTCTCCGGAACAGCTTTGACCTGGTTCTGTGAGCTGAAAAAGGGAAGCATTGACAGCAAAAGAGATATGAGGAGGAAGTTCCTAGATCACTTTGCCACGACAGGAAAGAGGAAGAAGAGGTTGGCTGACCTTGCTAACATCGAGCAAGGAAAAAATGAAACCACGCTGAGCTACTATAACAGATTCCGAGCTATGGCAGATCAAGTGGAGGAAAGCCTCACTGACAGGGAATTGATTGTCTGCTTCAATTCTGGATTGAGATCCGGACAGCTAATATATGAACTCTCTGCCAGAGAGCCAAAGTCCAAGTCTGACTATACAACGTGGCTTAAGCAATTGCCATGGCAGAAGAGAAAAGCAAAAAGAGATCTGGCAAGACAGAAACAGAAGCAGCTGGAACTCACCAGGCTTCTAATGGAAATGGTTACAAAGGGAAGAATAGAATGCGGGGTACTGAAAAGGCTGAGATCTTCACCCCCTCACCAAACCTATCACAGAAATCATGCAATTGGTAAATCTTCCACCTCCTCATCCACTCAATGACAAACCAAAGTACCCGCGTGACCCTTCCAAGTACTGTGATTTCCACAAAGATCATGGTCACAACACTGAGAACTGCATCGCCCCCAAAAGGATGATACAAAGGTGGGTTAATGAAGGTAAACTTGATCGCTATGTCATGAAAAAATATAGCAAGCAAAAAAGGAAAGACGATGATGATGAAGACGATGATAAAGACGATGACATGGAGCAAAGGCCTCCTAGGGCCAAACTACATGTAATTTGAGAGGAGACAGTCTCCACCAAAAAGTTGAGGGATCGAATTCATGAATTGAGAAAGGTCTATTATGTTCCCGCCTGGGTTCATAAGGCAGAAGAGGTCATCATCTTCTCCCCCAATGAATTGGCTGGAAGCCGCGTAGCTCGCGAGCAGCCCTTGGTGATAAAAGGGAGAATTGATAACTGTGAGTCTGAGAGACTCCTCATTGACACGGGGGCCTCTCGAGATATTCTTTATTACTCCACCTTCCAGATGACGGGCTTGAAAGATAGCATTCTGGAACCTTACCATGGAAGATTAGAGGGATTCACCAACCACATGGTCGGTGCCAAGGGAACTATTGATCTGCTGCTGGAAGTCGGTGAACATCCCTTCTGAACCGAGGCAACAGTCACTTTCGTGGTTATGGATCTGACTAGTGATTACCATGCCATCTTAGGCAATCCAAGTCAAGGAAAACTTGGGTTGGTCGCTTCCCTTCCTCACCAACGAGTTAAATTTCCTACTCGTACTGGAATTGGATGCTTGAGAGTGACCGCCAAGGACTTCTTGGTGCATGTCGTAAAAAGCAAAAAAACATCTCAACAAGTGGAGATAGATACACCAGAGGACAACATGAAAATCTCTAAGTCAATAAAAACTACCCACACCAGCTCTAGGATGAGCCTGATTTTTGAAGCAGAGGATGAAGAATACATGGTTCTAGAAATTGAAGAAGACAGTGACATAGTTTCGTCCGTCCCGGAGACAGATCCTGTTCTCGTCAACGGCCAGAACTCGGGGGCCAACCCTGACTTGAGAATAATCGACCTGTCCAACGTACATGAACTAATGGAGGAGGAAGGCCTAGATATGAATGGTGACGAAGGTAGGAGACTTAGAGAGATAATCATCGAATCTCTAGAGTTCCGAGATGGTCCAGAAATGGATCCCGTAGATGAGATGGAAGAAATAATCATCAATCCTGACTATCCAGAATAAAAAATCAAACTCGGGGGCCAGCTCTCCTAGGAAGAAAGGGAAGAAATCATCACCCTTCTGAAAAATAATCTAGATGTTTTTGCCTGGAAAGCCGAGAATATGAGAGGAATTAAAGAAGAAGTATCCCTCCACCGCTTAGAAGTTGATCCGTCTGCTAAGACTATCAAGCAGACCAGGAGGATCTTTGCAAACGATCAGGAGGAAGCTATCAAGGAGGAGGTGCAAAAATTACTAAGCGCTGGAATCATAAGGAAAGTGAAATACCCCATTTGGTTGGCCAACGTGGTGATGGTCAAAAAGCAAAATTGGAAGTTGTGAGGACCCCGACCCGGAACCTAACACGTGTCCCGAGCTGGAGCGTCCCCAAAAGAACTCAAATCACCTAAACTTTTAAAAACTTTGATTTAACTTTCATACTTAAACATAATTAACATAACCATTTCAAAATAACTCCACTCCTCTCCACATTGGAGGAAGAGTTGAACAACTTTGAAAGTAACAACCTGTTTTGTTACAAAAGATTTCGGTTATAACGCAGAACTAAGTTTTTATATACACAACTCCACAAAGGAATTATACCAAAATATAACTTTCTACGCCAACCTATACATACCCCAAAAATACCAAAATACCACTTCCAAACTCCTCTCCGTCCATACTTGGCCGGTCCGCCTGTCTCGGAATCTAAAAACATTAAAGGGAGAGGGGTGAGAATAAATCTCAGCAAGCTATTATGAATGCAGCAATATGCCAAATAAGATGCAACACATAACAAGGTGCATATAACACATTGGGAAAGCTGTAAACACCTTACATTACCTCAGTTTACCTTTTCCCATCTGAACAATAGTCGTACAACATTGGAGATAAAACTCCAATCATATGTGAACTGCTTGAGCATTATTCACTTCTTATAAGACCCATTTTTCAGGGAACCATATAAGATAGTAGCAACTCTGTAAGGCTTTTGGCTCAATACAGATGCTATAACCCCAATCTGTGGCCACGGAAGGGGACGGTCACAGGTAAAACATAATCCGATCACATTAGGTCACACTTTCCATAATTGATCGTATTATGCTATACCCCCAACATCAGCTGATTAACACAAGTTCAAGCACATAATAGTTACTTGAAATAAAATCCACAAAAGGGATAAGAAATATAACCACATGGTAAATTATACTCATGTTCAACCAATATCATAGTGCAACATTTATTTAATACACTATGCATAGCACAATCCATGAATATGTACTCAAGTAAGGCAACAAGGTATCATCAACCAACCCTACATAGTCAATATTCAATAATACATGGACTCTATAAAGATCCAAGATCAATTTACCAAGTTGGAGTCACATTTGTTAAGTTGTCAAATAAGGCTGCCAAGCGTTTTCCGAGCAATATTTAAAGTACTTCCACAATTCCATTTTGACCAACTAAGATGTCATTGTGTAGCCAAAGTATTATACTTTAATCTAGGTTAAAGGGTTCATTTATTTACTAGTTAGATTGGGTTTAAACAGCTTAGAAAATGGTCAAGAGTCACCAGGCTAGGGCAAGACTCGTGCCCCAGGGCACGACTCGTGCCCCCTTTGACCCCCTCCAGATACAGTCGTCCCTAAAAGGGCACGACTTAAATTTACCATGGCTCACGACTCATCCCACCCTCAGGCACGACTCGTGCCACAGGGCACGACTCGTGCCCTGAACCCAGAATTCAGAACAGAGCTGCACAACATCAGCAATCCATTTCCAAGTACCAAAACCAACATTTTCTGTTTTAAGGTCACCCAAAACCAGTCCCAAACATTTCTAAAATGATACCAAACTATTTTACTCCAAGGAAGATAAACCTAGACTATCTACAACTTGATTATTTTATCCATTATACCTCTAAATTCCAAGTTTAACTTCCTTAATTCAACATAAATCATATTCTTACACGCCTAATCAACTTCCATGAACAACAACATATTTCTAGGTCATTACTCCATTTCTCAACTCCAAGAAAGTGTTCTAACATTTCAAACAACAATTATAACACAATATCAACATCAAATATTCCATGAACATTTAATAGAAGGAAAGTCATAATAACTCACTTTAGCAAGATGAGATGGAACAATGATTTTCTTAGCTTGATGTGCTCCCCTCGATGCCCCGAACACGAAAGTACAACCGGATTGAAAAATGGAGAAGGATTGAGTTTACTAGGATTTTTGGAAGGAAAGGATTGGGGAAAGGTTTTCCATGGAGAATTTGAAAGGGGAAGAAGATGATTGAAGAAAATGGGGAGGCATGGGAGGGTTTGAAATGGAGGAGGTGATTGAAAAAGAAAGGGTATGGCCTCCCTTGACTCATTTAATGGGATCTTTCCACCTTCTCCAATTAAGCCCCTCAATTTCCAAAGAATGAAATTAAACCTTCTACTTCTCTCCTCTACACAAGTACCACCCAACCACTCATATTTTATTTATTTTCAATTACTATATTTCAACAAAATACTTTAACTTATTTCCATTTTATCCTAAGTCTTTAGAGTTATTTCACAACCATCTCAACTTAACATAAGAAATCAAAAACATAAAGTAAGCACATAATATCAACAAATAACATAAAATGCATATTATGGGATACTAAAATAGTGCCTAGGTTTAGGGTCGTTACAAAAGTGGCGAATGTGCGTAGATTTTACAGATCTTAACAAAGCCTGCCCAAAAGACAGTTACCCTCGCACATTCGCCATTTCCCATTCTGCTTTTTGACCATCACTACATTGGCCAACCAAACGGGGTATTTCACTTTCCTTATGATTCCAACGCTTAGCAATTTTTGCACCTCCTCCTTGATAGCTTCCTCCTTATTGTTTGCAAAGATCCTCCTGGTCTGCTTGATAGTCTTAGCAGACGGATCAACTTCTAAGCGATAGAGGGCTACTTCTTCTTTAATTCCTCTCATAAAAACCAAAGATGGCAGTCACGCCCCTGACTTGGAAGAAACCATTAACAATCTTCGAGCCAATAACATGAAGCTAAATCCAAGTAAATGTGTGTTCGGGGTGACTGCCGGTAAATTCCTGGGCTTCATGGTATCCCAGAGGGGAATTGAGGCGAATCCTGAAAAAATTAAAGCCTTGATCGACATGAAGGAACCTACGAACATCAAGGAGGTTCAGAGATTGAATGGAAGAATAGCAGTTCTTGGGAGATTCATTGCCAAGTCCGCTGAAAAATCGCTGCCTTTCTTCAAGGTCTTGAAGGGGGCCAAGAGCTTCTCCTGGACTCCTGAATGTACCGAATCATTTTGCCAGTTCACGGAGTACTTGGGATCCCCTCCCTTGTTGAGCAGTCCGATTACCGACGAGATGATGTATTTCTTCCTAGCCGCCAAGGACCACACAGTAGCAGCGGTACTAGTACGGAATGATAAAGGAACTCAAAAACCAGTCAACTATGTCTCCAAGGCATTGTTAGATGTGGAGAGTAGATATTTCAACGCGTAAAAGGTAGCATACGCTCTAGTAATTGCATCGAGGAAATTACGTGCCTACTTTTCTGCACATCCCATCATTGTATATACAAATGAACCCTTAAAGAAAATCTTACATAAGTTAGACAGCTCTGGACGTCTCCTCAATTGGTCTATCGCTCTTACAGAGTTTGATATCACGTACCAACCAAGGAAGACTCTCCTAGCACATCCTCTGGTTGATATCATGGTCGAAACCGGCTTCATGGGTGAACACGACCCCACCTCCCGTAAGCATAAAATGCCGGAGGAAGAAGGATCAACCATCGAGCTCCCATCCAACTGTTGGGTCTTATACACTGATGGTTCAGCTACAAAGGAGAGAAGCGGAGCTGGAGTTGTGCTAGCAAGTCTTGAGGGAGAGCACACCATCCAAGACATCATCAGATTCAAGTTCCCTGCCTCCAACAACCAGGCCGAGTAGGAAGCTCTAATATTTTACATCGAGTTGGCCTCCTTTTATGGAGCAACCAAAGTTGCTACTTTCTTCGAATCCCAGCTCGTAGTCAAGCAAGTGAAGGGAGAATATAACACGCAAAATCCTATACTTACTAACTATAGGAACATGGTCCTAGATATGACAAAGAAATTGGAGTTCTTCGAAATCAGTCAGATAGGCAGGGAAGACAATCAAATTGCGGATGTTCTATCTAAATTAGAAACTATGGATGTGACCGAGTCCAACTCTAAACCATACGTAGTCTTTACTGAAGAACCCGCTTATGAGAGGTTACAAATAATGCTCCTAGATGGAGAAGAGGGATGTTTGATAGATGATTACATGGACTACATCGAGAAGAGCCAACTCTCGGAAGATGAAGCACATGCTAAGCTTATCAAGAAAAATCAGTAAGGTTCACTGTGATGAACGGAGTCCTCTACAGAAGATCATTCACTAAGCCCTTGCTGAGGTGTGTCTATCCCAAGGAAATTGAGAATCTCTTGGCCGAAGTCCATGAAGGCGTTTGTGGTGGACACCCGAGGGCCAGAACCCTAGCTGATAAAATCATCACGCTAGGTTTCTATTGGCCAAACCTGAGGGAGGACGCGCAAGCCTACGTGAAAAAATGTGACAAGTGCCGGAGGTACTCTGACATTCCTAGACTCCCAGCAATCGAGCAAACTCTTATAATACCTACGTGGCCATTCGATATATGGGGGATTGACATCATCGGACCCTTCCCTTCTGCCCGAGGTAATTGCAAATATGTGATAGTAGCAGTCGACTACTTTTCAAAATGGATTGAAGCGAAGTCCTTAGCCAAGATAACGGAGGAAAACACAATCAACTTCGTCCATGACCACACCTGGTGTCGCTTTGGGGTTCTACACACTATAATCTCGGATCATGGTCTCCAATTCTCTACGGCATTCACAGCTGAGTTGAACTGAGTAGGAGTTCGTCACATCAAGTCATTTGTAAGTAGACCCCAGTGCAACGGACAAGCAGAGGCAGCCAACAAACTTACTTACAGCCCTAACTAAGAACCTAGAAGGAAGTGATGGTAGATGGTTGGATGAACTTCCCTTATCCTTGTGGGCTGTTCGCACAACCACCCGGGGGCCAATCGGGGAAACCCCATTCGCATTAACCTTCGATTCTGAGGTTATGGCACCGGCTGAAATGGCTATCCCTACTATAAGAAATTCCAACTATGATGAGCAGGTCAACAAGTTCAATAGGCTCCTAGTTCTAGACCTAATGGATGAAAAAAGACTAGCTGCTCAGTTGAGAATGGTAAATTACAAACAAAGGACCAAGGCATATCATGACAAAAGGGTCAGCAGAAGAGTACTCCAAGTGGGTGATTGGATACTTTGAATGATCGAAGCTACTGGCCGGAAGGCCGAAGAAAACAAGCTCTTCCCAAACTGGGAAGGTCCCTACATCATAACCCAAGTCATTCGAGAAGGGACTTACATATTAAAGACTATAAGGATGGGAAAGAGCTCAAGCATCTGTGGCACTCTGACAATCTACAAAAATACTATCATTAGTTTTAGTTTGTTTTTATGTAATAGATTACTCAGTCTTTTACTTTTCTAGCAAGATAGGATTGCAGTTTGATGTAATCAGTTCAGTTTATGAAATTTACTTCTTCAATATACAAGGCAACTACCAAGACAACACTGGATGATGAGGAGCATCCTCCTCGGCCTTCAAAGGGTCAAACTCCCACCATAAAGCACCCAAGACCTATGACCAAGCGAGTTCCTCCTCGTTATGGACAGGTGAGACACATCTAAAACTGTAGCGATGCCTGGAAAAACTCGGTTTTCCCGAACTATTTGTTTTTGTTTTTAGAGTCGCCACCTATATTATTGATTGGAAACATAGAAAAACCATTTTTGAAAGATTTTGGGTTCGGGGATTAAGTTATGAAATGGGAAGGTCAAGGAGAACCCATTCCACCCAATCTGAAGATCGATCTTGCTAAAGGGGGGTTTTCAAAGAAAAAGACATTTTTAAATAAACAAGTAAAAATATCCATTTAACGAGGTTAAACGAATATGGATCGATTGCTTAGAGATCATCCCCATGATTTGGAGAGGCTCTAGGCCGATCCTAGGTTCACTATGCTATACCACTCTAATAATCAATTAGAAAGGAAGGAATATTACCTTTTTGGAGAAGAGATTCGGACAGAGTTTCGACTCAATCCTAGATTTGAATCTTGATGCGGACAGAGCTTCGCCTCAATCTTTGATTCAGACTTCGATGTTTGTTGATCAACAAGGTTGATAAATAAACTTTAGGTGATTTAGGGTGATTTTGTAGGAATCTTTCAGGGAGAGAAACCCACAAAAATGTGTGTGTATGGTGTTTTTTGATCAGGGATCCCGGGGTTGAAATACTAGAAATCATCAAGTATTTATAGAAGGTTGGAGAGGTAAAGGTGGATTGGGATACCACCCTAGGAAGGTTTCAGAACTCAAATACTATTGGAGAACCGGATGATGATAAGATTTATCAAGAAAGAGGTTGAAATCGACAAGGAAACTTGCTTCTACACGCCTTGTAGAAGCTTAGTCTCGCATGAGACACGCCATGTCTCGCGCGGGACAAGGCTACTCTGGACAATTCTGTCCTTCCCTCGTTATCTCGTATGCAGTTTAGTCCAAACTAACCGTCGTTAGTCAAAACTTAACGAAACATGATGAAATGGTGGATTTCTACTCTTGACTCAAGGCGAGACTTAGAGTGGTATTACTCTGCTTCGATGGGTTCAGAATGGGGTGTCTACAGATCCCCTCGGCGACAAGTCTAATGGAAGAAGTCATGTCGACGATAGAAAAGACATCATTTTGGACATCGGGATGGTCGAGCTGCACGGCTTCCTACGTATCTCTATCGGAGAATCAGACCATAACGTAGTTCAACTCCAAAACACGAAAAGGCTGCTTTAGGTATTTTGAAAATTATTTTGAAAATCGAGGAGATTTTATTTTGAAAAGGCAAATTCATACTAAGGAATCAAATCAAGACACAATTCTGAATATACCAGTCTGTCTGAAGATTTGCCTGTCTTGGCTCCGAACCTGTGGGGAAAGATGTTAGAAAACAAAGGCTTACCTGTTCGGTCCTTTGTATCCTGTTGATTTTGTGACGATTCGCCTGTCTGGGCTCTGAATCGGGCTTTTGGTGGGGGTGACGATTCACCTGTCGGGGCACAGAATCGGGCTTTTAATTTGACCATTCACCTGTCTGGGCTCTGAATCGGGCTTTTTTATTTGATGATTCACCTGTCTGGGCTCTAAATCGGGCTTTTGATTTGACGATTCACCTGTCTGGGCTCTGAATCGGGCTTTTTGATGACGATTCACCTGTCTGGGCTCTGAATAGGGCTTTTGATTTGATGATTCACCTGTCTGGGCTCTGAATCGGGCTTTTTGATAGAGTGGCTTATTGTCTTCGACCAACCAAGCGATAATTCGCCTATTTGGGTTCCAAATTATGTGGGATGACTTGATCTCTGGATCAATCATTTTGGGTGACTTGACGCCGTATCGGGCGATTATGTGCATGCTACGTTCGGCTCGTTCCGTGACTTGCGGTACCGATTTTTCCATGTTTCCTTGCCAGGGTATCACTTTCAAGGCTAAATGTGTCAAAATTTTGAATTTTGACGTTGCGCAGATGCTTATTGTCGAGGACAATTTTGTACTTTTCCAGGGGGTTTATCTCGCGCGGGACAGCTTGTATCGCGCAGGACAAGCACTGTCGAGGCCATATAACAGCAGCTATATGTTTATTTCAAAATACCCATTTCAAACTTTTCTCTGCAAGTCTGAACCAAAGGCATTTTCTCTGTGATTTCTTGCGTGTTGTTCGTTGATTTCTCTCTTCAATCAATCTCTCAATCTCCCCTTCTTTCATCATCCATGGCTCAATAAAGGAAAAATTCGATTTTTGGGAGTCATTTGCTTGGGAAGGATTATCCCCGGGATGACCTCACGTTCGATCGGCCTTCGCATATCTCCCATGCTATCCACGAGGGTTTGGTAAGAATTTCTTTCTTAATCTCATTTCATGATTTGCATTGCATTGAATCCCCTGCACGGAATCCCCAAATTCATCCATTTGGTCATTTTTCTAGAACTTGGTTCTATTGTTGCATGCTTCATTTTTTTGTTGATGTCGTTGGATGTTGTTGTTGTATTGGCGTGTGTATGAGTTCCCTACATATCTTGGATTGTAGGAGGGAGTAGCCAAATGCATCCTTGAACATGACTTTCTAGTGTGCACGCCAAGTGTTTGATAAAATGCCTCAATGAAAATTTTCTCTTATTTCCTTGATGTTTTTGCTAGGGATGATTTCTGACATTGCTCTCTTGTCTTTTCTCTGTTTTGCAGCCGTATAGGGTGACCAAGAACTGTCGTGGGAGTGCAAAATTTGCCAAGGCTTTGTGGGACAAAGTCAAGAATTTGAATGGGGTCCGAGCTCGTGTGGCGCAGACGGGGCTCTATACTTTTGTTGATAACATCCGGGGAATGAGGCGGACTCTTCAAGTCCTTCAAGCTATTAGGGAGAGGTGGTGGGACACTACCCACACGGTCCACCTTCGCTTCGGGGAAGCTACGATGACCCCTACTGATTTTCTTGCTATTACCGGGTTGGAGTTCACCGGCGTTGCTCTTCCAAAGACCGAGGGCTTCAAACCAACGAATCCAGCTGAGTGGTGACGGTTGATTGGCTTTGCCCCTAACAAGGTTAAGGGATTTGCTGCTGAGTTGTTGCCTCTTCGCGATCAACTCTTGGCCTATGCTGATAAGCCTAATGCTGAGACAGATCGGATGGCGAGGGGTGCTCTCTGGTATATCTTATCAGAGACCATCTTTGCTAACCATTTCTCCACGGCTCGCCTTTCTCTCTTAAGGCTGCTGGAGGATCTGGACCTGGTGAGTTCCTATGACTGGGGCTCAGCTGGGCTGGCTTTCTGCTATCATGTCATAGATGAGGCATGTAGGCATACCAGGGATACCATGTCAGGGTATTCCTATGCTTGGGAGGTATGTTTTTTATCTTTCCTTGTCGTTTATCGATACATTTTGCCTGTACTTTGTACTGAATCTGCTCTGTTTTCTTGTATAGATATGGGGTACGCCATCTTTTCGTTGTACAAGTTTGATATGGATGATCGTGATCCCAAGTTTCCGGATATCAGGAGGTGGAGCCATTCCAACCGGACCGTGGATGAGGAGGCGGGGGAGGACTGGACCCTGACCGTTGAGGAGGCACGGGCCTTGCTGGATAGCTTCGAGTTTGAGCGGCTGGGCCTGTACCCGTGGGCCTTATTGGAGCGAGAGGTTCACCGTGAGTGGGATGTCACCGATGTGCAAAGGATGTTGGTATCGCTGGAGGGGGATACCATATATCTAGGTGAGAGAGTCTTCCCTCAGCATGGCCGGGGTTCACTTCCACGGAGAGTGCCGGAGGATCCGCCCAGGGCGATGCATCCTACCCATTTTATCCCTGATGGAGATTATGCCAATTTCGTAAATGGCTATGAGGCAACGAATTGTGTGGTCCGAGGGGCTTCATATGAGGAGTTCTTGCCTTGCTTGATGGGTCCCCTTGTGGTAGGCGGCAGGCGGTCACGTGCTCGAGCTTCTTCTTCTGCCTCAACCTCAGGCTCGTCAGCCCCAAGCTCTTCATCACAGTATGCGGGTCCTGTGCCGCTTGTGCCAGATTATGGTCCTCCGAGCTTCACGTATATGATGGAAGATATGCATATGGTGGGTCCTATCGCAATCCCGAACATGATTCCTGAGGGTTATCGTCGCCCTCCCCATGCATCTTCGGTATATTTCTGTTTATACTTTTTCTCGTATCGTCCATATATGTGTATATGTCCGATTTCTTCTGAGCATATTCTCCATTTTGTAAACAGGTTGTCTTATCCATGGAGGATTATGAAAGTAGTGCTAGCAGGATGGCTGGCTTGATGGCCATGGTGTCGGATCTGTCCGAGAGGCTGTTTCACAAGGCGGCTTCGGCGGCGTCGACGATAGCCTCTGACCCCCTCTTATGGAGCCAAGAGGTCAAGGAGGGACGGTAGCCCCGGCGGTGGTGATGATGATGGAGGTGCTGGCAGCTCGGGAAACTTGATGGCATGATCCCCTTTTATCCCCCATTCATTTCATGAGAACTTGTAAATATTGGCCGGGTTGGCCCAGACAATTTTTTTCTTGCTTGTACCTGTTTGCAAGTAGGTAGCACAACAAAAAAAAGTTCTTAATTCCTAATCCTAGGTCTAGTTAATTTTTTAACTTTCTCGACTTCCGTGGTGGAATTAAATGACCATTTAGGTCAAGGTTTTGAGCCTGGTTTTGATGTATGTACTGCACATTAGGAACTGTATTTGCAGGTTTCGAGACTTGCTTTGTCAATTCGGGGCTAGATCATTCATTTGTGCAGGAGGGCTGCTGATTTTTCCGAAGGGTTGTATCGCGCGGGACAAGGTGTCTCGCGCGAGACACATTACTCAAGAAGAGTTCTTTTCTTCTTCGAACAGGATTCTGCCAGTTTTTCCCTTATATAAACACCCTGTAGTCCGGCCAGATGACTTATTCCAGCCTCTAAAACTATAGAGATATCTTGTTAGGGTCGAATTCTTGTCTACTTCTTCAACCCATTGATCCATGGCTTCCAAGGAGATCGCTCCAACGTCCATGATTTTCGATGATTTTTCTCTGCCGCCCGGTGTAGTCAAAGCATTCAAGCAAGCACCAAGGAATTTTGTGAGATCATTTCATAATCGATCTCGCAATAAGTTTATTGCAGAATTCGGATTCAGAATCCTTTTCACTTTGAAGAACCTCCAACCGGATTGGAATCTTCTGCAGGGCACTGCTCGATTTTGGGATCCCTCTGTCCATCTCTTTAATTTCTCTCTTAATGAGATGGTGCCTACTGTTGAGGAACTTGCCATTATCTTGGATATGCCTTTGACTGGTGAGATTTTTGTTCCTAAGTTCGATAGGAATCATTCATAAGCTTTGAATGAATTATTTGGGATCCCACTTGACACTTGCTATAAGTTGGTTCACCGCAGATGGGTTGATTGCTCTTCTTTTCCTGAACGCTTCGGTGGGGATTCGGATGATGAGACCTTCCATGTTTTCAAACGTAATTTCTTGGCTCTTTCTATTTTCGAAGATGTTTTGTTCACATGCCGGGGTGGCTTGGTTGACTCCCAATTGGCGGAAATCATTCTGCAGGCTAGGAAACGTTCTAGGAACATCATTCCGTTAATACTCGGTGAGACCCTTCATGGTCTTGATGAGCTACATAAGAACGGTGTTATGACTCAAGGGAGTCCTCTTTTGTTGACTATTTGGCTCAGGGAGCATCTCAAGTTGGTAGCCCCTCCGTTGGATTATTCTCCCTTTATGTATCATATGAGGAAGCTGCTGATCAAGGATCTTTCGGTTGATGAGTGGGCTAAGTTGATTGGAAAGGCCACTACTGCAGATATTATTTGGTGTCCACCTTATTGGAGGTTGAACTAGTATGTTGCCAATACCAGGGGTTTTGACATGGTTGTGCTTCCGGGTCTGCGAGATTCCTCTTTCTATTTCCCCAAGCGGGTGCTCCGTCAGTTTGGCCAACAGCAGGACACTTATCTTTTCGAAGGAGCCTCTCGTGAAGTGTCCTATATTGGTTTGGAGTTTGCGAAGGTGCTAGCTCAAGATGGGGTGAAGGAACAAATCGAGATCGTTGGTCGAACCTTCAGACTTTTGATGCAAGTGTCTTCTTATCTGACAAGTAATTAGAATGGTTCCTTCATACCGGTCACCCAAGTGCGGAGAATATTGATGATCTGCGGCTTTCACTACTAGGAGATTCCTTCATGACGAGCAGTATTTTGAGAAGGAGCGAGGCTCAGTCTGATCCTGCTAATGTACGGACTGATCCAACTCAAGATTTTCTTGATGGGGATTAGTATGAGAGACGAGGTAGGGGCCTTCCCGAAAAGATGCAAGCTTTGGATAGTCCCCATGTCTTCAAGAGGCTTTCAGAATCTGTTTTCACTCGCCTTGAAGGATGTTCTGCTTCGAAGGGTCCAAATCGCAAGAGAGATCGAGATGACGGGGGCGATCATGTCCGCCGGCCTACCAAGTCAATGAAAGGCTAGATCCTAGAGAGTACCAAGAGATTTCTTTGATAGATCAATAGTTTTATTTATTAGTATACTTTTTTCAAGATTGTTAGCTTAGCAAATTAGATGTTGTCGCTAGGATTTCACTTTTACCATTAATAAAATGCATTCGATCAATAAAAGGACTGGATTTGATTTATTATTTGATTAGATCGAACCCAAAGGCTGCCTACGTTCCTCTTTTACAGCAATTAAATAAGAGGCTCAGGTCTAACGTAGTTCATTTTTGAGAGAAAAAGACAAAAACTCGATTTCAGACCGAAGGGTAGTCTCGCGCGAGACAAGGCCCTTTTTTTTTAATGCACACCCTGGCTTTTGCCTAGATCGCCTTTTCAGGTTTTCAATCTAGCGGGCTTCTTTTCTTGTGCAAGCTCTAATTTTTGCCTAGGACGTCCCTTTCTGGGATTTTCAACCTAGCGAGCAATTTTTTTTTAAAAGGCCGATTCACGCGAAGTACTTCTTGAGCTTGTCCATGTTGACCTGCTTCGGTAGTTGATCTCCGTCTAAGTCCACCAGCTGAAGGGTTCCCCTGAGAATATCTTATTTACGATGTAGGGTCCTATCCATCTCAGTCCCCACTTGCCTAGAGGGTTGAAAGGTCCAGGGCGGTGCTCGCGGAGAACCAGGTCGCCTACTCTGATGTTCCTTGTCTTGACCTTTTTGTTGAAAGCTCTTGCCATTCTCCTCTGGTAAGCTTGAGTGTGCTCGGCTGCTCTCAGCCTTCTTTCGTCTAGGAGGGCTAGTTCTTCGTATCTGTTTTCTAACCAGTCGACTTCGTTCACTTGTTTTTCTAGGAGAACCCTTAGTGAAGGTATTTCTATTTCTATCGGCAGGACGGCTTCCATTCCGTATGCAAGGGCATATGGGGTTTCACCTGTAGCTATTCGGACTGAAGTGCGGTATCCCCATAGTGCGAAGGGTAGCTTGTCTGGCCAATCCTTTCCATTGACTGCCATTTTCTTGATGATGGTTTCAATCTTTTTATTTGCGGCTTCAACTGCTCCATTTGTCTGAGGCTTGTAGGGAGAAGACTTGTGCCTTACGATTTTGTATTCTGTCAAGAGACGATCGATTTCTTTCTCAAAGTGGGAGCCGTTGTCAGATATCATCTCTTGCTGAATGCCATATCGGCAAATGATGTTGTGCTTGATGAATTCTGCTACCTTTCTGGCATTCAAGACTTTGTAGGAGGCGGCCTGGATCCATTTAGTGAAATAGTCGATGGCTACTATAACGAAACAGTGCCCGTTGGTTCCTGCAGGTGTAACCTTTCCAATCACGTCTATGCCCCATGTTGAGAATGGCCAAGGGGACGTCATTGAGTACAGCAAGGAAGGCGGTGCATGCTGAATTTTGGCGTGTATCTGGCACTTATGGCATTTCTTGACCATGTTGGTACTGTCGGCTTTAATGGTTAGCCAAAAGTACCCTTGTCTGATGATCTTTTTGGCGAGCATTTTTCTGCTCATATGGGTTCCGCACACCCCTTGATGAACATGGTCCATTATTTCATGGGCCTCTTCTTCGGTGGCGCAAAGGAGGTTCCTCTGGGAGTATTTTTTGAATAGACGGTCAGCAATGATGACGTAATTGGCTGCCAGTCTTTTAAGGGCAACTTGAGTTTTCTTGTCGGCTTCAGGCGAGACGGTTCTATCTAGGATGAAATGCAAAATGTCATAGTACCATGGTTTTTTTTCGGAGTCTTCAACGGTGGTGCATTCGGATAACCACTTGTCTTTGCAGTCATGGAGGTTATGATAGCCCAGTAGGCAGGAGTTGCTCGCCGAGTTACTTTTAAGGGTTTTACTGCCTTTCCTGCAAGGATTTTGACTAAGGAAGCAAGTGTAGCCAACGCATCTGCAAACCGATTTTTGTCTCTAAGGAGGTAGTGAAATGAGATATCCTTGAATTGTTGCACCAACTCTTGGAGGTGGGCATTGTATCTTTGAAGGGTTGGATCTTGGATCCTCCACTTCTTCAGTGTCTGATTGATGATCAACTGGGAGTCCCCAAATACTTCGAGTTCGGTCACGTTGCGTTCTAGGGCTGCTTCGAGTCCTGCTATACAAGCTTCGTATTCGGCAGTGTTATTAGTGGCGTCAAAGTTGAGACGTATTGCTAGCGGAGTATAGATGTCATCGGGGTCTACCAATAGCATTCCGATGCCATAACCTTTCTTATTGGCTGCGCCATCGAAAAATAATTGCCACTTATTTTTGTCCTCTATACTCATGATGTCCTCATCAGGGAATCGCGGGTCTTCCCCCTTCACTTCGTCGCAAGGAAATTCGGCTAGCTGATCTGCGAATACACTTCCTCTGACGGATTTCTGAGTGACGTAAGTGATATCATACCCCGCGAGCATGAAATACCACTTGGCTAGGTGCGAAGACAAATCTTATTTGTCTAGGATGTACTTCAGAGGATCCATTCGCGCAATGAGACAAACTGGAAAGGCTTCCATGTAGTGTTTTAGTCTCTGTGTTATCCAGACGAGAGCAGCACAAGACTTGTCGAGCGGAGAGTAGTTGACTTCACTGCCTTGGAATCAACGGCTGACAAAGTATATTGCATTTTCTATGTGCGAAGCTGGCTGTTCTTGAGCAAGCATAGCCCCTAGTGCATTGTCAGTAACTGTGAGGTATAGTTTCAAGGGTTTCTCCTTGTGCGGTGGAACCAGGATAGGTGGGGAAGTCAAGTAGTGCTTAACTTCCTCGAATGCCTCTTGTCATTCCTCGGTCCATTCTTGTGGGGCGTTCTTCTTAAGATGTTTGAAGATAGGATCGCAGATTGTAGTCAGTTGATTGATGAATCGACTGATGTATTGGAGTCTGCCCATGAATCCCTTCACTTCTTTCTGTGTTCTAGGCGGAGGCATGTCTATGATGGCCTTTATCTTGGCGGGGTCTGCTTCTATGCCACGTTCGGTGACCATGTATCCCAGGACTTTTCCTTTGACCACCCCAAATGAGCATTTTGCGGGGTTTAGTCTCATATTGTGTTGTCTCAGTCGATTGAAGAATTTCCTGAGATCTCTGAAGTGCTGACTATCTATCCCCTTGGAGTGGATAATCATGTCATCCACGTACACCTCTATTTCCTTGTGGATCATGTCATGAAAGAGTGTCGTGACTGCCCTCTGATAAGTAGCCCCAGCGTTCTTCAGACCAAACGGCATGACCGTATAACAGAACGTCCCTCAAGGTGTGGTGAACGCTGTTTTGTGTTGGTCTTCCTCTACCATGAGAATTTGATTATACCCTGCGAAACCATCCACAAATGAGCGAACTTCAAAAGTCGCTGTAGCATCGACCAGCATGTCTATGTTTGTTAGAAGAAAGTTATCTTTAGGGGATGCCTTGTTCAAGTCTCTGAAGTCGACACAGACTCGTATTTTTCCATTTGATTTGGCCACTTGCACTGTGTTGGCCAGCCATTCCGGATATTCGATCACCTTAATGAACCCCACATTTAGGAGTTTCATGATCTCCTCTTTTACTTGCATTGACCATTCATGCTTAATTCTACGCAGTTTCTGTTTGACTGGTTTGGCGTTAGGTAGCAGCGGTATCTTGTGCTCTACGATCGACTGATTTAACCCTGGAATATCTTTGTAGGACCAAGCAAAGATGTCGACATATTCTCTGAGGAGCTACGTTAAGGTTTCTCTGTCTTCCCCTTTAAAGAAGCTGCCGATCTTGGTTTCTCTAGGGTCTTCTGTCATCCCAAGATTAACCGTTTGCATTTCTTCATTGTCAACCGGGCCATTCTTTCCACAACGACCTACTTGCTTTGCTAGTTCTTTTAAGATTTGTTCGTTTTCTTGATCTATCTCATCATATGATTCATTATTAACTTGTTCGTTATATTTATTATTATTAGTTAATTCATCATTCACGATGTTAGCAATCTCAGGGTACTCGGAAAGATCAAAGTTTTCATTAAGAAAGTAGGGGAATACATGCTCTGCCACCACCTCAATTTCCTCTTGAGTAAGGTTATTAGAGGTGGAGCCTGACTCTAAAGTGAAAGCTATAGGGCCTATCTTCCTGCGGGGATGGGGAGTACAACCAAGCTCTTTGATCATGAAGTCTTCATCAACAACTGGTCCCCCGGTGATGTGCCAGTTTAGAATTGGCTCATCACATTTCTGGATTAGCTTCGTATAATCAATAGTTGGAGCGTCCCCCTTGGATATTGCATGAATATGGCTATCTTCTAGCTTGCACAGGTTCTCGAGTTGTCGCAGCATGTCTTCTCCCAACACAAAGTCCCATTTGCTAGTCACTTTGACTTTCATGCCCCACGAATCATTAAGGATTAGTGGGACGGGTTCTGTTTCGTCTAAAGAGGCGTCGCAGTCATTAAAGATTTCAAAGCCCGGATGGCGCTTGCCTTTATCGTCAGTCTATGGTTCTGAAAAGATAAAGTATGGAATGTCTTCCCCTTCTCGAACGAAGTAGCCGTTGAGCGTCTTTCTGTATGGTTCGAGGTTGCAACCCTTAGTCTTTGGGTTATTGCTACTTCTGTAGGCAGTCCCTTCCCACTTGATCTGAGTGAAGTCGCACTCTTCTTCATCACTTTCATCGTGGATGGAAATGATGTATCCTAGGCCATGTTTTGTGTGTGGTGGGGGAAAAGGCGGTGGCTCTATTACCCCTTGCAAGTGTTTTCCAAGTCCCAAGCCAGGAAAGTAACCTTTTGCTTGCATCATTCTCCAAACAGGAAGGTTTTTGGAAAACCAAAGTGCCTTAGAGTAGTCATTTTAGTTGCAAGTTTCGATGACATTTATGGTGCTATCTTTCTCAATCTCAAAGCCACTGAATAAGTAATCAGAAGTGCTATGTTGTACTTCGAGGATAGGGCTAGCAGTAACCATTTCCCCGTGTATTGTGACTATTGTGTCGTTGTGTTTGAATTTGATGCACTGGTGTAGAGATGAAGGTACACCTCCTATGTCATGTAGCCATGGGCGGCCAAGTAGTAAGTTGAAGGATGCTGGGATGTCGATGACTTGGAATTCGATGCTCATGGTGACTTGTCCCATTTCTATAGGTATCGCGACTGATCCCAAAGTAGTTCTAGCAGTGCAATCATAACCTTGTACAGTGTGCCCTAATGGCTTGAGGTCTTTGTGGGTGAGACCCAATGATGACAAGGCTTTCTTTGGAAGGACGTTGATCGCAGAACCATTGTCGACCAAAATGCGTGACAATCAGTATCCATTTACCTTAGCAGTTATGTATAAGGCCTCATGATGATTGTTCCCATAGGATGGGAGGTCCAAGTCAGTAAATGTGATGACATTGCCAAATTGTACTTGGCCAATCATTTGAGTAAGATCTTCGGGTGTAGCTTCTGAGGAGATAGACATTTGAGCCAATGCCTTTTTCAACATTTCACGGTGCTTGTGGGATGCTCCTATAAGGTCCCAAACTGAGATGTTTTAGACCCTTTTTCCTTTTGCTCTAAAACTTCATCCCAAGACATCATGTAGCAGAAAGAAGATTCATTAAATTCAAGAGGGCTCTCGTCCACAATTGTGGCTAGACGAGTAGGATCCTCGAAGCTACTTCCTATCTCTATTAGATTGACCTCATTGTTTGGTAGGGGATTAGTAACAACATTGGGGAGCCCTATCTCTTTAGCATCAAACAGATCTTGGATAACGTCCTTCAAGTGGAAGCACGAGTTGGTGTCATGGCCGGTAGTGTTGTGAAACTTGCAGAAGAGATGATGAGCGTGATTAGCCGGAAGATCTTTCCTTGGTGGGCCACCTTCTCTTGGTTTGATTTTTCCATTCTTGACAAGCACATCGAGAAGTTCCTCTTGAGTTATCCCTTCAAGTTTGTCGTAATGCCTATCCCTTTTCTTCTTTTGTGGTGGAGGTACCGCAGAGTACTTACCATTTCCGGGATGATTGAAGACTATGGCATTGACGGAAGTGTCTTTGGGGTTGGAAGAGGAAGAGGAGCTCTTGTTGTAACGGAACCCACTTTCTTTCTTGGCTTCCTTTTTCTGTTTGATGAGGTCATCTACTCGTATGCCGGATTTGTGGAGTTCGGCAAAGCTAGGGAAATAGTTACCCGCGAGTTTTTCTTGATACTCTTCTCGGAGACATTGGATGAGGATGTGAATTTGCTCGTCTAGGCTTGGCCTATCAACGATTTCGGTCAGTTTAGCCCTCCATCTTTTGACGAAATCTGTGAAGGATTCGCTAGGGAGCTGCTTGGTTTGTTCGAGGTCCCTTCTAGTAGTGCGGTAAGTAGAGTTGTCCTCATATTGCTTTTGGAAGGTACGACTGGCGAGTGGCCAATCAAGTCTTGTGGAGAGTGGAAGAGTCATGTACCAATCTCTAGCGGCACCATCAAGAGTTTGCGGAAAGCATTGAGCTAGCAGGTTGTCATCAACACCCATAGGTAGCATGGCCCAAGAATAGGTTTCCAAATGGGATTTGGGACAAGTAGTACCATTGAATTTTGCAATGTCGGGTGTTTTGTACTTTCTAGAAAGTTTGGACATGGATTGACGAAGAGTGTTATAATCAATAGAGAGCGAGGCTCCCTTACTCACATCGAGGGATGCAAGTTTTTTTTCTAGCATTGCCATGGTAAGGGGTTCTTTTTTGCTTTCCCCCTTGCTTTCTTTCTTGGAGGTGTAACTCTCATTGTCAGAGGAGGAAGATGACGAGCTAGGCTCATACTTCTTTTTCTTGCTTTTGCTTTGGCGACGGTTCTTAGCCTTTTTGGTATATGATTCCTCTTCTTCGGAGGAAGAATCATCTTTCTTTTTCTTTTCTTTTGAGGCTAGTGCCGCCCTAAGCTCTTGGATTTCCTCCACGAGGGTGTGGATTTGGGTTGCTTGCTCCTCTAAGCGACCATTGACTTCTTCTAGCAGCTTGTGGTTGTTTTCAGACAAAGTTTCGTCACCCGGAATTTCGTCGATGCCGGACATTGTGTTGGGAGTCTTGAGGTTGAGTAGCTTCGGAAAACTGACAGAGAGATGCAGAGATTGAATCAGGATCAAATTTAGCCCCAGCGAGTTGGAAGAAGGCCTAAAGGGTTCAGGCTCAGCACAGCAAACAGAGACATTGTCCCGCGCGGGACAAGCAGTCTCGCGCGAGACAACCACACGGAAAGTCGATTTTTGTTAACCCTAATTTTTGGTCGGAACGGAAAATCCGTTTTGAGGGGTTTCTAAGGTCTTTATCCAAACCTAATGACTAAGTAATCAGTCCGATTTTTGTAAAATAAAGCCATGTGAGATTTTTTGAAGGATTTTTTCTTTGAAGGGACAACTTTCGAAAGGGTCATTCCGAAGGGACATTCCGAAGGGTCTTTTCTTTTGCCGAAGGGACTTTTTCGAGTCCTTCTTTATGGTCAATTTTACATGGCTTTATTTTGGTCAAAAACAAAAAAAGATCACCGAGTCACAAACCGACCGGTCACAGAGTGATCCTAGAAAGTATACTACATGATATGTGGCGATGCAGGGCTGGAAGGCTAGGCTCCCCGTGATATGACAATCTAGGTGGATTGAATACGCGGAGTGGGATGATCCAATTTCGGAGAGACCGGCGGCTAGGTGGTTACCGTCATCCGTCCTTAGTGTGGGTCCCGGGTTAATCGGGGTAAGTAGTGCAATGACAGATATAGAATGAGTGCACGTGTGTGAGAGTTCATCTAGGTGATAGATAAAATAGAGATTTTTTTTTTGAAAAATAAAAGAAAAACAAATAATGGCCGCACCAAATAGTTGCCTACGTTTCTCTCAATTCAGGAAGACTCAGAACGTCGTAGTTCCACATAAAAGAGAGAGAGACAGAAATAAATAAATTTAAATTACAACTCCCAAATCCCCAACGGATCGGACTTTAATTTAAAAAAAAACTCAATCACACGCAGTTATAAATAATAATCAATTATTTAAACAAAACACGATTTTGAGTTCTACATCTTAAGGGAGGCCTTAAGATGGAAGAACTCTGCAGATAATGTAATCTGGGATCTCCCTTGCGTGTTCGACTCATATCTCAGATATCGGGAGGAACAAGGAAAACCAGAGAACACACAAATTACCGAAGCTTTGTCTCGCTGAAATTACCCGGGATCCGGCTCACGCGCGGAGGCCCCGTGCATCTCGCATTTGTCGCTTTTCGGGAAGTCGCCCGGATCCGAGAGGCAGCACAATCGCGCCCCGGCATCTGGCTTATTCCGTTTTAGCGTTGCGTGTTGGAGGTGTCTCGCTGTGTTTTGCTTTGTAGAGTCGCCACGCCGTTTTTATTATTAAGCCCAAAACATTGAAAAAGGGCATCAGTTTAAAAATAATTTTAAACTGTTTTTGTGTGATGAGATTTTGAGTTCGGAGGTCAGATGACTCCTCGGAAGAGAATATTAGAATCTTAGAGCTCACCCGAGTTGCCTCGTAAAACGAGTCTTTCGGATGCCCCTAATATTCTTTAACTGTTGTGTGTGTGTGTGTGTGCTTTTAAAAATGCATGCTGTATCGGATGTCTACATTGTACACTGCTTTATTGAAATGTATTGAAATAGTGTAGGAAGGAAGCCTTACCAATTGTTGGTTCGTGTCTGTCTTCCGTTGGGGAATAGTGCTTGAGGATGGAATAGTGCTCCGAGACGGACCGGGATTGCTTTGGAAGGAGCCGGTTGTCTGCGGACAGAGCTTCGGCGTGAGTTGAGATTGTAGGCCGCAATGCAGAGTTTCTGGCGTGGGTTGGAATCGTCGGTTGGATTCGGGCAGAGGTTCGGCGTGCGTTGGAATCGTCGGTTGGATTCGGGCAGGTTCGGCGTGGGTTGAATCGTCTGCTGGATTCGGCGAGGTTCGGCGTGGGTTGGAATCGCTTGGATTCGGCAGAGGTTCGGCGTGGGCCGGGATCGTCGGTTGACTCGGAAAGAGCCGGACACCTCGGGAAAGACTGTGCAAGGCCTCTGAGTACCACGAGGGGCCTCAGAGTACCTCGAGAGTGCCTCGGCAGCGCGGAGCGTCGCGGAGCGCCTGAGAGGCTTCGGAGCACCACAAGGGAGCTCGAAAGGCCTCTAAGGATCCGAAAGGGGCCGGGATTGCCCCGAAGGGTCTTAGAGGGGAGCCCGAAGGCCGGGGGAGAGGAGAGAAGAGGGAGGTGTGAAAAATGAGGGAGGGGGAGCCCTCTATTTATAGTGTAGGAAAATCGCAAAGAGGTCCGTACGGACCTCTTAGGTAATTATAGATTTCCGGGATTTGAGGGAATCTCGTGGACTTTAAGGGGATTTTCGTAATGATTATGTTCTGGTGCAAAGAGGTCCGTACGGACCTTTGGCATGCAAAGAGGTCCGTACGGACTTTCCATGCTCTTGTGAATGTGATGGCAAGCTAGCTCGTCGAGAGCTTTCCAACCATATATGGCACGCCTCAATCGGAGTTCGTATGAAGGAGTTATGACCTCCGGAAGTTTGCCTCTCGGTTTTGTCGTATGCCGGGATGGAGAGCGATCCAGATTGGGGTACTTACAGTAAGCCCTCGGCGACGTCACTTATGAAAGAAGTGGGGTCGTCGATAAGATAAGGGTCCCGATCCGGATCGCGTGCCGAGAGAGAAGGTGACCGTGTAGGTCGCTGCGTGAGGACATGGCGGTGTCCCGTCATGTGACCGTTTAGGCCGCCTGGCCGGACCCCGTGATAGGATTCCTACGTATCCCTAACGGGAATCAAGCCTGATCGTAGTTCGTGTATGGGGTGAGTGTTGTGTACGAGGACGTGAGCTGTCCTCTAACTGAGACTCTGTATGTGGACGTGGTGGTGTCCTGTGGGTGACCGCATAGGTCAATGGCTGGACCCCGTGATAGGATTCCTACGTATCCTCGGCGGGAATCAAGCCTCGGTCGTAGTTCGCAGGTCGTGAATTTGTGAGTGTATGTGGGCGTGGTGGTGCACCGAAGTGTCGTGTGACCGCCGAGGTCGTGATAAGGACGGGGTGGTGTCCTAAGATGTGGTGACCGTCGAGGTCAATTGTGAGGACAAGGTGGCATCCTGGGATGGAAATTTTACGATTTTCCTAATCGGGTGGTTTAAGGCCTTCCGGGCCGGGGATAATGATTTGGGAGGTTTATACGGTCTTCCGGACCGAGTGATTTAAAGCCTTCCGGGCTGGGGATTGTAGTTTGGCTGATTTATACAGTCTCCCGGACTGAGTGGTTTAAAGCCTTCCGGGCTGGAGATAGTGATGGGGGAGGTTTATACGGTCTTCCGGACCGAGTGGTTCAAAGCCTTCCGGGCTGCCTGTGGTGAAGTAGTGAGGTTTGTGGTGAGTGGACGTGGTGATGTCCTGAGTTGAAGTTTGTGTGAAGGCGTCTATACCTAAGTTGAGGCTTAGTTCGGGAGTATGAACCTAAGTTGTGACCTAGTTCGGGAGTATGAACCTAAGTTGGGACCTAGTTCAGGAGTATGACCTAAGTTGGGACCTAGTTCAGGAGTATGACCTAAGTTGGGACCTAGTTCAGGAGTATGACCTAAGTTGGGACCTAGTTCAGGAATATGACCTAAGTTGGGGTTTAGTTTCAGGAGTATGAACCTAAATTGGGACCTAGTTCAGGAGTATGAGCTAAGTTGGGACCTAGTTCAGGAGTATGACCTAAGTTGGGACCTAGTTCAGGAATATGACCTAAGTTGGGACCTAGTTCAGGAATATGACCTAAGTTGGGACCTAGTTCAGGAGTATGACCTAAGTTGGGACCTAGTTCAGGAATATGACCTAAGTTGGGACCTAGTTCAGAATATGACCTAAGTTGGGACCTAGTTCAGAATATGACCTAAGTTGGGACCTAGTTCAGAGTATGACCTAAGTTGGGACCTAGTTCAGGAGTATGACCTAAGTTGGGACCTAGTTCAGGAGTATGACCTAAGTTGGGACCTAGTTCAGGAATATGACCTAAGTTGGGACCTAGTTCAGGAGTATGACCTAAGTTGGGACCTAGTTCAGGAGTATGACCTAAGTTGGGACCTAGTTCAGGAGTATGACCTAAGTTGGGACCTAGTTCAAGAATATGACCTAAGTTGGGGTTTAGTTTCAGGAGTATGAACCTAAATTGGGACTATTCTAAGGCGTCTGGACCTAAGTTGAGTTTGATGGGCATTTTGTGGATCCTGTATGGAACTTTGTTTGTGGGAATTTTTGGAAAGGCATCATGCCGTGCTGGGATTATTCTTTTATGTAGCATTTATTACAGCTATGTCTTGCGTTTGAAGTTTATTGACATACCCCACGTGTTTACCTGCAGGAGGAGGCGCCTTTGTGAGGAGGAAGTTGAATTGTTGAGGACGTGGTGCACCTCTGACCGAGATGAGGAGGACGTGGTGGCGTCTCTGGCTGAATTGCTTAAGTGTTAGAGGGCATGGGGCGCCCCGATCGAGTTGTTGAAATGTTGAGGACGTGTGGCGCCCCTGACCGAAGTTGCTGAAATGCTGCGGATGCGCTGGCGTTTTTGACCGAAGTCGCTGAAAGGATGAGGACGCGATGGCGCCTTTGTCCGAACTTGCGGTGAGGGCGAGGTGGCGTCTCTGTCTGAGATGAAGAGGACGTGGGACGCCTCAGGTGCTGGACAAGGAGAGGAGGGATGGCTCGTCTTCTTTTTCCTTCTTCGTTCTTATTCCTGCGGACTTCTTGGATTATCCGGTCGAGGAAGGTGCTTGGTTTACCGAGGATGATAAGGTGGCTGGCGGAGGCGCCGAGATGCCGAATTTCTCATTTGTGGAGGATGATGATGATGAATCGGATTAGGGCTCTTTTGCTTTCCCTCTTTCCATTGTTTTTTTTTTGTAGAGCAACAGTCATTTTGTACCTGTAATAAAACACTTGCACAGCAAAGTATTTTATTTTAAGATGTAATGTCGTTTTTGTGATTCCCGGGAATTGTCCTAGGAATGGTTGCTATTTTTTTTGTGCATGCCACGTGAGCTGGGAATGCGTTTGTGGTTAGTGGAGGCTGAGGCAGCCTTCAAGGTGTTTTCGAGCAAATGGGGCCGGGCGCTTTGACAGCATGAGCGGCGGCGGGAGTGATGTCTCCCGGGACGCGTTTGCTTTGTGCTTCGATAGCCACTCTTTTCGGGTTTAGCTACCTCTGTGGTATGTGACGGTGCTCGTTGGATGTGGCAGCCATTGTCGGGCGGACGAGGATATCGTTCCTTCGTTCCGGGGAAATCTTCCACGGTGTAGATCGTCCGGTGATGAGGGACCGATTCATGTGGGGGGAGGCCCCTGCTTTGCTTGCATTATGGTTGCGAGAGATGCTTCAAGCCATGCATGAGTCTCCGGCGTCTCTTTGTCCGTGGACGTTTGCTCAGTAACCTCTTGTCTTGGACATGGATCAGTCTGCTTGGGAGAGATGGATGGCATATCTTGGTACGCATCAGATCCGTTGGTGGGTTTCCCATTGGGAGATTGAGACTAGGAGGGCCTGTCAGGAAGGTTCCTATGTTGTCAGAGTTCCGTGTTTGCCTTGGTCCTCTTTCTATGTTCCGTTACTTGTTTCCCGGCAGTTCGGGATGAGGCAGAAGCCTTTGCTGGGCTGGGATGACATTGTCAATGTGGAGAGCTTCTTTCTGCATGACAGATCCTGATGCCTTTCTGTATTTTCTGAGGGTATGGAAGTATTCCGCTTTCCCTCCTGTGGTGCTCCTTAGATGCCGGGAGAATGTTGTCTTGACCACCGAGTACCTGGATTGGTATAAGTAGCATATCGGGCAGACCCAAGATGTTTTGGGGAGCAGGCGTGAAGCAATTTTGGGGCAAGATTGTCGTCTCATCTATAGCCTTAGGAGTGCAGAAGCTTGGTCTAACCCTCAGGATGTCATAGGAGACGCTTTGTTTGACTACAAGACTCGAGTTGACAGACTGGCGGGGAGAGGTCCCCTTGCACTCGTAGGGAGGAGATCCGAGCCGAGGCACGGTGAACGATGCTCCGAGAGCGACCGGTTCGTTTGACACGACTAGGAGGACTCCCGATCTCGGAATGAGGGAGACGTAACTCGCTCATGTGGAATGAAAGAAGACTCGCTGGGGACGAGGGAAGAAAGGAAAGAGTGACGAAGGGCCAATCGCGAGTAGCATGGAATGACCTTCAAACACTAAGTATCCATTCATTGCCATTGCAGACACATTGATTGTTAAATGTTTTAAGTTGTCTTTTAGCATGTTGTGAATCGAGAGTAGACCGTGCTTGAACTCATCAAAAAGTGTTTTAACTGTGATGATTTGTGATTTACTTTTAAAGCTTTGTCGAGACGCAAATCTTGTTTGCTTCTTTTCCGAGCCTCGTGGCGTCAATTTTTGGAATTTTGTGTATTCCTTAGACCGAACCAATGAAGGCCGCCACGTTCCCTGACCGAGAGGCTCAGTGTCCGCGTAGTTCGACCCTCTTTGTGGAAGAAATGACTCGTAATGTACACTTGCAAGGGCGTATTTATTTTTGAAAAGGTGGGAACGGGTCCCCTTTTGTGTGAATGCCTTATTTGATGTAGGCACAAAAGAAATGCTTTGGGTTTGACTCTTTGAGAGAGAGTATGAGTACCGAAAAGCTTGTAAAAGTGTATGGAAGCCCTTGTCGACGTAAAATCGTTGTTTAGCTCTATTTTCCTATTTTTGTAGAAAAAGAAGACTTGTCGAGACATTTGAAAACTTGATTTGTTCACAATGATCACTTGTTTGCTTAAAACCCTTTGTTGATGTTCGTGTTATTCAACAATTAAACCAGATATGCTTTGATTAATCACGAGGAGAAAGTCAATCGGTATCAAGGATCGAGTTGGTCCGGTATGAAAGAAGGTTTGTGTATAGGAGAGGTCATTAATGAGACCGGGTTTGTGGATTTGTATGTGTTTATGACCGGACCATTTCTGGTTGCCTACGTTCCCTTAAGACAAGGAGCTCAGTCGACGTAGTTCGGGTCGAACCGTGTTTGGCTTTGGGGCCGTGGCATGAATATTTGTGCGGCCTTTGACGAAAAGGCTCCTGGAAAGCCGAATGATGAGGCACGGGCCTTGAGGTGATTTCTTGACAAGTCGTATTTGACAGCTTTTCAGTGACTCCCTTGCTTCTTGATCGTTGGCTCGGGTCTGACCTCATTTATTTTTGTGAAGCTTCGCTTGAGCTCTTTTTTTTGTAGCTTCGCTTGAGCTTTTTTTTGTAGCTTCGCTTGAGCTTCTTTTTTTTGTGCAGCTTCTGCTTGAGCTCTTTTTTTTTTTTTGAAGCATTTGAGGGCGAAGGCAAGCCCCTGCTTGAACTTTCTTGATGCGCACGAGGGCGAAGGCAAGCCCCTAGATTGTTGTCGACATGGGGTCAATCTTTTGATGCTGAGTGACCTTTTGTTGTCCTTTGATGTTCCTGCCGTCGTTGACTTGGTCAAAGTGATGGTGGGGACATATTTTGGAAAGTGTATGGCTTGATGGAGGCCTTTGTGTGGGGTATGGTAAGGTGTATGGGGAGCTATCGATTGACTTTCTCACACCAATTAATCAAAGCATTAATCATTTGTGGAATTACTTGTTGAGCAATGCAAGTGATCACATAGAACAAAACCATTTCATTAAATGTAATGTGGGGTGCAAAATAATGTCTCAAGTCTAGCAAGAAAAGAAAGAAGACTTATGTATGGAAAATTGAAGACTTAATTACAATGTCCGAGGAGGACTTGATTGAATGAAAACAGTACTAGAACCTACGAGGTTTGACTGTGTGATTCTTTGATTTGCGTCTCTTCGGGCTCTTCAAATAGCTCCCAAATTCATTTTGGTTAGAACCTTCTCAGACTTGGGCCCGATTTTCCTCTCGTTTGACAACATGCTTAAAGATTTGTTTTAATGCATTGTTCATTAATGTGTCTCGCGTCTTTACCAAGTGAATCATTATTAACTGTTTTTGATTAGTTAATTTATCATTTGTTAAAGTGGCAATGAGGGGATACTCAGAAAGGTCGATCATTTATTCAAAGCATAAGGAAGCGCGGTTTATGTTACAAACGCATAATCTTTAGGCGTAAGGCCATCAGACGACTCGAGAGACTCGAACATAAATACGATGCACTCGGGTCTTTTATTTTTGAAGATAGACTCTAGGAGACGGGGTTAGTCCAAGCTTCTCGTCCCGTCTCTTCTTGCCGGGCTGTGGGTCCGCGTTTGTGAAAGTCACGCCGTTTTTGATGCTGCCACTTGCTCGACCTGTCTCGAACTGCCTTATCTCTGGGGAAGGCTCGATCCATCCCTTGGTGTGCCCCGATTCTGGAAAGGATTGTTGGGGAATAACCGTTCTTGGATTCTTTCTCTCGAATTCTTCATTGCGGAAGCCCTGTGTTCCGTCTTCACGTCCCCATTCATCACGGGAATTTGCAGAGGACTTCTCCACCCCGATTACCCCGTCATTTCTAGGGAAAGGGTTTCCAACCGTGATGGGACCGCAGGGCGTTCCAACTTTCCCTCTTCGATTAGCCCTTGGACCACTTGTTTTAGCACGAAGCAATTGTCGGTGGTGTGACCGGGTAGTTGTGGAAGGCGCAAAGGCTTGCTCATATACATGTTGGGATTGCGAGTCTTTGGTTGGAAATTCTCAAGGGGTTTGAGAATGTTCCTCTTTACTAGGGGCGCGAGGACTTGGCTCAAGGGCATCCCGAGGTTATCAAAATGCCGGAACCGTGGTATGCGAGGGGATTGTCGTTCCTCGGGGTGCTTGATCGCGGTTTACTTGAGCTCCGCTCGGATGTAGTGGACTCGCTCCGGTAACCTCTTTCTTCTTGTTTGGAGGTGTTTGGTAACCTTTTTCCTTTTGCTTAAGGAAACTCTTCCGTTGTATCTCCTTTGCATGTTCTCGCCAACCAAGCCATATGGGGGCCGTGAGGCAGAGGCAGCCGCCGTTTTCGGGATGGAGACCGAAGATGGAGGTGGATTGCGTATGGGATCGCCATTCGGGAGTCTTGGGGAGGCGCTTGAGTGTATACCAACCCATATCCTGGATTGTTGAAATTGGGGGCGTAATTGCTCTGGACCACTAAGGGTTGTGTTTAGGAATTGGGAAATGCTTCATTAGCCCCAAGTGGCACCAAATGGGTGGAAGGTTTGAAATGCCTCGGATATCCGCCCGGGATGTCCGTCCCCGGTAAACATTGGGATTTCAAGTTGTGGTCATGCGGACTCATACAGAGGCACAGGATTGAATTCCAGGGGATATTGAGAGGTGTTAGGATTTGAGGGAGCGGGCCCATAGGTGTGCCGAGGTTGGAAAATCGTAGCCGTTTGACCGAGGCTCGAATGGAGCTGAGCGGGAGTTGCCTTGCATTGCTAGGTTTCCGTGGATTTGTGAAGGAGGGACCCGCCGATAGCTTTGAGAGACCGGGGAGCCGATATTTCTCCGTCTTCTATGAGAACGACGGTCCCATCGTTGGGGAACCACGACGGTTCCCGCGACGGCGCATGGCATATTCAATCCAAGCCCGCCGCACTTCTTGGCGTTTCTCGAGAGCCTTAAAAGCTTGCCAAACTTCTTCCATTGTTTGGAAATTTCCCGGGCGGGGTTCCGTTTCCTCACTGTTATCTGTTGATCCCGTCATGGGGGAGTAGCGGACGGTGTGGACCGTTGAACTGGAAGGGCTGTCGGACCTTGTGACCTCAATACTGAAAAGGCGGCTCCCGGGTATTCTCAACCACTCTCGGTTCGCTGGAGGGGGTGACGGGCAAGGTTTAGACACAGGAATGGCCTCTCGGGATAAAAAGGGGGAAAGCTCACGTGGCATGCGGTTTCCGTTTCTTTTATATTTATTATTTTTTTTTGTTGTTTTAATTTACTTAAAACGTGTTTTCTCAGAGTCCTAGGTAGGTTGGAAAAGATTGCTCTTCTTTTTCGCAACTATGCTAGATCCTGGGTCAGTGGAGACCATCTGTGCGGCTATAAGCCCCTCGTTTTGCACCTGTATTTCGACATCCCAGGGTGGACAGCCCCGGGCGAGGGTCCTATAGTGCAAGCGGTTTCCACCGGCCTAAAAGAAAAATCGAACCTAAGGACCGAGCCTGTCATGTTCGTTTTGACGCGTTAGCCATGTGAATAGTGAACCGAGCTGGCCACTGAGTCAAGATCAGGTCAAGAGTTCGGCATGACCTCTCTTTACCTTGCTTGCGCAAGGGATCTGTGACGTTAGGCGTTGGCTGGGTCATATCGTCATGGCTGACGTGTCAAAGGCTTGATGACATGGTGTCATGTGAGCATGGATGTATATTCGAGACGGAACATCGTCTGGGTGTAGCTTCGGAAATCAAGATCAGGTCAAGATTTTAGTATGACCTTTCATCGCTTTGCTTGCGCAAGGGATCTTGAGTTCCGAGCCTTGACTCAGAAAATGGCCGGCATGGTATATGTATCCAGGCTGTATGACACGGACGGGTAAAAACCAACCGAGTCCGGACAGAGTGTGACTCAAGACTCAAACGTGTGGTTGACGCTTGGCTAGGATGGGATGTTTGGAATGATCCCGTGCGCATCCGAGAGGCCTAGGAAGACCAAACGGATCGCAACCGAGACCACTCCGGGTTAAGGGTTGTAGTGTGCAGTGTATCCGAGGCAAAGAAGCGCGTAGCGTGCGGTGTAACCGAGGCAAAGAAGCAGTGCGTAGTGTGCGGTGTAACCGAGGCAAGAAGGCGAGTAGTGTGCGGTCTCTAAAATTCTTTTTCTGAGTAAAACAGAAGTTTTTTAGAAGAATTTTAAATGTATGCACAGATGTATATTGATGCATTTTTTTTTGTATTTTTATTTTTTTTGTAAAATAAAAAAAAATAAAGCACATGCACACACACACAACAGTTAAAGAAAGGGGTAAAATGAAAGTTTGACCCTCATCATCGTTTTAAAAATCTTTTGTTTTGTTTAAAAGTTTTTAAAACAAAATGTCCCCAGCGGAGTCGCCAACTGAAATTACCCGGGATCCGGCTCGCGCGCGGAGGCCCCGTGCATCTCGCATTTGTCGCTTTTCGGGAAGTCGCCCGGATCCGAGAGGCAGCACAATCGCGCCCCGGCATCTGGCTTATTCCGTTTTAGCGTTGCGTGTTGGAGGTGTCTCGCTGTGTTTTGCTTTGTAGAGTCGCCACGCCGTTTTTATTATTAAGCCCAAAACATTGAAAAAGGACATCAGTTTAAAAATAATTTTAAACTGTTTTTGTGTGATGAGATTTTGAGTTCGGAGGTCAGATGACTCCTCGGGAAGAGAATATTAGAATCTTAGAGCTCACCCGAGTCGCCTCGTAAAACGAGTCTTTCGGATGCCCCTAATATTCTTTAACTGTTGTGTATGTGTGTGTGCTTTTAAAAATGCATGCTGTATCGGATGTCTACATTGTACACTGCTTTATTGAAATGTATTGAAATAGTGTAGGAAGGAAGCCTTACCAATTGTTGGTTCGTGTCTGTCTTCCGTTGGGGAATAGTGCTTGAGGATGGAATAGTGCTCCGAGACGGACCGGGATTGCTTTGGAAGGAGCCGGTTGTCTGCGGACAGAGCTTCGGCGTGAGTTGAGATTGTAGGCTGCAGTCGGGCAGAGTTTCGGCGTGGGTTGGAATCGTCGGTTGGATTCGGGCAGAGGTTCGGCGTGCGTTGGAATCGTCGGTTGGATTCGGGCAGAGGTTCGGCGTGGGTTGGAATCGTCGGTTGGATTCGGGCAGAGGTTCGGCGTGGGTTGGAATCGTCGGTTGGATTCGGGCAGAGGTTCGGCGTGGGCCGGGATCGTCGGTTTGACTCGGAAAGAGCCGGGACGCCTCGGGAAAGACCAGGCAAGGCCTCGGAGTACCACGAGGGGCCTCAGAGTACCTCGAGAGTGCCTCGGGGCAGCGCGGGAGCGTCGCGGAGCGCCTGAGAGGCTTCGGAGCACCACAAGGGAGCTCGAAAGGCCTCGGAAGGATCCGAAAGGGGCCGGGATTGCCCCGAAGGGTCTTAGAGGGGAGCCTGAAGGCTGGGGGGAGAGGAGAGAAGAGGGAGGTGTGAAAAATGAGGGAGGGGGAGCCCTCTATTTATAGTGTAGGAAAACTGCAAAGAGGTCCGTACGGACCTCTTAGGTAATTATAGATTTCCGGGATTTGAGGGAATCTCGTGGACTTTAAGGGGATTTTCGTAATGATTATGTCTGGTGCAAAGAGGTCCGTACGGACCTTTTGACATGCAAAGAGGTCCGTACGGACATTCCATGCTCTTGTGAATGTGATGGCAAGCTAGCTCTCGTCGAGAGCTTTCCAACCATATATGGCACGTCTCAATCGGAGTTCGTATGAAGGAGTTATGACCTCCGGAAGTTTGCCTCTGGTTTTGTCGTATGCTGGGATGGAGAGCGATCCAGATTGGGGTACTTACACTCGCGCGATACAAAGAGTTGTCTCGTGCGAGACTAGCCAGAACTGAATAAAAAACAATTTTTTTTATTTGAAAACCCCTCTTATTAACGCAAGTCTAAGCCACTTTAAATTTATAAGTCCCCAGCAGAGTCACCAAACTGTAGCGATGCGAGAAAAAACTCGGTTTTCCCGAACTATTTGTTTTTGTTTTTAGAGTCGCCACCTATATTATTGATTGGAAACATAGAAAAACCATTTTTGAAAGATTTTGGGTTTGGGGCTTATGTTATGAAATGGGAAGGTCAAGGAGCACCCATTCCACCCAATACGAAGATCGGTCTTGTTAAAGGGGGGTTTTCAAAGAAAAAAACATTTTTAAATAAACAAGTAAAAATATCCATTTAACGAGGTTAAACGGACTATATGATCGATTGCTTCGAGACCGTCCCCATGATTTGGAGAGGCTCTAGGCCAATCCTAGGTTTACTATGCTATACCACTCTAATAATCAATTAGAAAGGAAGGAAGATTACCTTTTTAGAGAAGAGATTCGGACAGAGTTTCGACTCAATCCTAGATTTGAATCTTGATGCGGACAGAGCTTCGCCTCAATCCTTGATTCGAACTTCGATGTTTATTGATCAACAAGGTTGATAAACAAACTTTAGGTGATTTAGGGTGATTTGTAGGAATCTTTCAGGGAGAGAAACCCACAAAATGTGTGTGTATGGTGTTTTTTTATCAGGGATCCGGGGGTTGAAATACTAGAAATCATCAAGTATTTATAGGACGTTGGAGAGGTAAAGGTGGATTGGGATACCACCCTAGGAAGGTTCCAGAACTCAAATGCTATTGGAGAATCGGATGATGATAAGATTTATCAAGAAAGAGGTTGAAATCGACGAGGAAACTGGCTTCTGCACGCCCTGCAGAAGCTTAGTCTCGTGCGAGACACGCCACGTCTCACACGGGACAAGGCTGCTCTGGACAATTCTGTCCTTCCCTCGTCATCTCGTATGCAGTTTAGTCCAAACTAATGGTCGTTAGTCAAAACATAACGAAACATGACAAAATGGTGGATTTCTACTCTTGACTTAAGGCGAGACTTAGAGTGGTATTACTCTGCTCCGATGGGTTCAAAATGGGGTGTCTACAAAAACCTATGTACGAGTCACCTTCCTTGGCATAAGGAGATGAAAAAGAAGGGCAAGACAAACTTCATGCCGAGGAAACACCTCGGTCTAAATGACTTCACTGGCAATCATCTAAAACCTATATACGAGTCACCTTCTTCGGCATAAGGAGATGAAAAAGAAGGGCAAGCCTCAGGTCTTGCCGAGGAAACACCTCGGCCTAACGACTACCGGCAGAACCATCCTAGACCTATGTACGAGTCATCTTTCCTGTCATAGTGAGATGAAAAATAAGACAAATCCAAAAGTCAAGACGAGGAACCCTCCTCGGCCTAATGACCCAAACTGGCAAAATTGCCAAGTGTCTAAAACCGAGCTAGCCTCCTCATTTTAGACAATCAAAAGTGAAGTACGAGGAGCCCTTCCTCAGCTTCCCTCAAAGTTATACACGTATATATAAGCAGTTCATATCAAAAGCTAAAACAACGACAAAAGAAAGGGACATTTCATTGATAAACATTGAACTACAAATGGCCTATTCTATTACATGAAAGAAAAAGAAGAAAAAATTCTAAGGCCACTCCCGCTCAAAAGGCTCCTCGAAGAAGGCTTGAGTCTCAGCATCAGCTCGCATCTCGGCATCATTGGAAGAAGTGTTGACATACTGAGTCTCATCGTCAACTTGAGCCTCCTCATTGATTGGCTCCTCGGTATTTGCAATCTCAACATCCATCTCGTCCTCGATCTTTTCTATCAAGATGTTTATATTATTGGGATCGATGGAGGGAGGAATCCAAGCTTCATGGCCGGCCTGAGAATCTAGCTCGGCTATCACCTTCAAAGCGTTGCCAGAAAAAGGTACTACGTTGTGGAGAGACCGAGCTGCTTCGTCATATCCATCCTGGCATATAAGCCGAGAAATGGACGCCAAGTCCAGGCCATGTGACGTGTCCGCCATAAGCCTCCTAGACAATTGCATGCATCCATCCATAAACATGGTGGCAGTCTTCTCGTTAACAGCATCTACAAAGTCGGACTATATTTGAACCGGGCGATAGCACTCTCTTCCTTCGAAGGAATGCTTGGCTCCAGCCGTACAGCAACAGCCACCTCGGCAGCCTTGATCGCCTTGGCCTTGAGCTTCTCCAGCTCAGCCATCTCAGCCTCCTTAAGCTTGAGGGCCTCCTCAGCTCGGACTCTGGCCTCCTCGGCCACCTCCTCGGCCTTTGCCTTAGCTGCCCTCTCAGCCTCCATCTCTTCCCTCAGCGCCTTCAATGAGCCGACAGCTGCGGCCACCTCGGCCTCACCTTTGCCGATCCGTGCCTTGAGCTTCATGATCTGGTCGTCCACAGCCTTATTGTGGATGTTTTCATAGGTGACCATGGTGGAAAGCTGCAACATAGAAATAACATCAGCAAAAATACAATACCAAGTAAAGAAGACAAGAAGAAATGATGAAGAAATTACCTCGATGATGATCAGGCCCTTCCTATTGGCCATGTTCTCCTTGTTGTGCTTGGCTTTGATCAGTTTGTCAAGCAGCTCCTCGTCCATGGCACGCTGGACAACAGCTCAGCCCAGTCTAACCTGTGGGCCCTCTCGGGCTAACACATCTAGGCTTTTCAGGGTTGGCTGGAGGCCAAGTTGTCTGGCCAGCTGCTCGGGCTCTTGATAAGTCTTGATGGTATGAGGGGTAAGTACTTGAGACGAGGAGACATCAGCAGCCCTCTTCGAGGAAAGTTCCCCCTCAGCCGCACCAGAAGGTGGCCATTTCAGGCCTGACGACCTATGGACGAGGTCCATCTCTTCGGCAGTAGGTTGATCGACCTGCCTCTCCTCGGGTTCAACAGTTGGAAGTTGGGGGCTATGCCTCTCTACCCTTGGATTTTCATGTCCTTCATGGGACTCTTCGTCTATGGCCTCCCCGACCGGCCTAAAGGGAACGACCACAGCCTCCTTAGTAGCCAAAATCACCTGACGACGGGTGGCCTCATCCTGCCTCTGGTTTATGGCCGAGGTCTTAGATACCCTTCTCTTTGCTTTAGCAAGGGCAAGGGGGTCAGCATTTTGCGTAGACATCTCAACTTCTTGCTCGGCTGTCAGACATGCGTCAACGAGAAAGAAATGGTTAGACCCTACAACGTGGATAAATAATAAGAAAACTTTACAAGTATGAAAGTATGAAGAAAGATGAATAATTACAGCCAACAACATCGTCCTCTCTCAGACACTGATCCTTGGGATCAAGCTTGCACCGATCACACTCTCAGTGGAAGACCTAATCGGGATGAATCCTCCAATTGGGAAATCTCCTTCCTCTAGTGACGGGGATGAGGGGCATCAACCCGTCCCTAGGTCCTGGCAGGATCCCGGCCTGGATATAGTACCGGTCATCCGTCTCCAACGCCGACTAGTCAAGGAGGCCAACGTCGGCAAATTGGGTCAACCGAGCTATCAAAGCCTCAGTCTACTCAGCTCTCATTACAGCCTTGGGTGTGGCAGGAAGCTGCGTGGGAGCAGCAAACTCCCATCCCTATCAGCTCTCAACTCTTATGACATGAGTGTCCCAGCCAGCCACCTTGCTAGACATGAGAAAGATTATTTTGGGTTTCTTGGGTTCATTCCTTATCACTACCAGCTTGGAATCTTTGATGTACCCTACTGTAAAAAAATGGTGGAAGTCTGATTGGGTAGGCTCAAACCCTAAACTACGGCACAACACGATGAAACCTACGAGGAACCTAACTGCATTAGCTCCTAGCATAGCTGGGACGGCTTGCATATCTCCAAGGAACTCGTTAATAAAGGGATCTAAGGGCAAACGAAGTCCTAGCTGGAATTGTTTGAAGAAAAAATGAACATGGTTTAGGCTATAATAGAATTGAGTCTCCTCTTCCTCGGTTTCAAAGGTAGTATGAGGGAAATAACTTAATTTGTACTCCTCCCTCGGCACTCCATATTTTGAGCTTAACTCCTCCAACATCGGCTCAGCGGCCTTAACTGTTTTGGGCCTAGGAACATAAACCCTACCTCGGCCAGATCTCCCTCGGCCGGCTCCTCCTCAGCCAGATCTCCCTCGGCCTTCAACTTGTTCTCCCGCAACAAACGCATTTACTATAGTGGCCGACGTCGAGGGACCACTCGTACTGGCTCCACTTCCTCTTCCCGTCATATCTGCATAAAACTAAGGAAACGAGTATCAGCAAAATCTTCCAAGGCATAGGAAGGACGGGGAAGAGGAAGATTACCCCTCCTCGTCATATATACTAAGGCCGAGGAGGGATCCTTACCCAACAAGGGAGGACGGTCTAGATGGTCCGACGTCAGATAAAATAAAATGATGTGGTCAATCATCTCGGCCCATCTGTGGAATACTACTATGTTTTGGGATCCTGCATCAACTCGGTCGACCCTATACTTGCTGGGATAACGAAGGTCTTCTCTTGGGCATCAGAACCTCGTCAACATCTCACCAATTTCTAACAAGGGCACCAACAGCCATGGCCCATTGTCCCTACGATAAACCCTAAGATTTCCCTTGTGGTAGACATGGATATTACTGGGGGTATGTTGCCAAGAACGGGCCATTCCTAAAAAAGGGATGAAGGGGCAAGAGGGTTCAGGAAAGGGATCAAGACAGAAACTCAGAAAAAAGCTTCAAGATTTCATCAATGGTGGTTTCTCAAGAACCAACCCCTCAAAACCCAAAAAATTACTAGGAAGTACAGAAAACAGAGAAATTAAGATTAGTGAAGAAGTTATACCTTAAATCGAAGGACTGATGAAGATCGAATGCATAAATCGTACTTTTCTGATAAATCTGGACAACGAACTCAAGAACACGAAAGGGGTTTTTTGAATCTTGATATTTCGCTCTCAAAATGCAAAGGATGATAAAAGGTTGGAATTGAAAGGGGATTTTGTTTTCATACCCACAAAAATGGGTCAAATCCGAAGTTGAAACGGGTCGAAATGGGTTATGACGCTTTCCTTGCCCCTAGCATTATATGCAGTAGTGGGTTCCCAAGAAGTGTCAGAAGTCGTGGACCATGCCCCATCATTGCACTATTAACCAGCGGATATTGAAACGACACGGATATTGAAGCGACACCGGCCACATTACGCATGTTCGTATTCTCATAAGCCGAGGTAGAGCTCACTTCCTCCTCGGCATAGCCGAGCTAGGAAGTCGGGGGGCACTGAACAGTATAAACCGAGATACGAACTTGGGCTATTCCGGACAAGACCCAAATGGATTGGACCCTAAACATAATCCACTCAAGTCTCATATGCGAGGAATGGAATGAGCTTCCCTATCTTCCTCGGCATTCCCTTAGGTCGATCAAGACATAGTAGGTGAAATGACAAGGCCCAAGATTCAATATCGAGGGAGACCTCCCTCCAAGGCCGAGATGAGCTCCCTTTACAACGAGGAGGCCTCCTCGGCTATCCAATCACCAGGAATTGGGATTCCCCAGTTCCTTCACATCTCTTCCCCGGCTCAACATAGGCCGACCTGGCCACGTATGACGAGGAGAGACCAACTCGGCTCACGTGCAGAAGTGCAGTTTACGTTATCCTATTCAAATTGGGACATTGAGTAGTTATAATCCCCCTAGGATTGTAACCACCTCACATACAAATTCAGGTCCAACAAGGACTCATCAAATATAATCCTCTTAGGATTTATATCTTATCTCTTAGCAATCCAATCCAACATGGAATATACATTGCTATACCTATAAATACAAGCCATAATTCACATATTTTGGTACGTTATCTTTTGACTCTAAAATCTTGTCAACTGATTTCTCTCTCTCACAAAGCAAATACTTACTCTCACGCCGGAGGGCCTTCGCCGGAGAAGCCCCAGCTTAGTTTACGTGTCTGTTTCTCTGTTTCAGGCTATTCAATCGCTGGGATATAATCTGCCGCCGGATTTGGCCTGATCCGATCGTTTCTGGAAGCATCAGTGTTCTTTTTATTTTACCCTACAAATTTTATACATGTGCATTGTACATGGCTATTTAATAAATTGTGGAAACCACTATTCTATATTATCCAACTATCTACCCTCACAACACATCAACCTTTTCAATTTTTTCTTATTTCCCGTGTTTTATGTCTTGATGGTTATTTTGAGAGCTCGGGTGGGACGAAGGTAGTATATATTTTGTGATAGAAAAGGTGGTTCCCAAAAAATCAAATTAGAAATCATAAATGGATTTTTTTCTTTTACCCAATCAACTTAAATGTGTTTACACATCACAGTTCACTCATCCTACTTAAATATATATTATTGTATTTTAAAGTCGATAAAAAATCTTTTGGTCGTGCCACGTCATATGTTATAGAAATTGTTTGAATTTTAATGCATTCAGGTGGGATGATCTTTCAAATTATTGCGATGCTTCAAATTTTTCGTATTTGCTGATATCTTTAATCGATAAGTATAAGTATTTGAATTTTAATGCATTCAGGTGGGATGATCTTTCAAATTATTGCGATGCTTCAAATTTTTCGTATTTGCTGATATCTTTAATCGATAAGTATAAGTATTGAAATTACCCAGATCGCACGCGGGGGGCGCATCAAGCGGTATTTCGCAGACTTGGGACCTCGCCCGGAGATGAAAGGGAGAGTCGCCACGCCGTTTTGTATTATGAGCCCAAACATTGAAAATGGCTGGTTTTGTAAAAGAGTGTCGTTTTGATTGGTAGCCAAAACTTGGAAAAGGCTTTTGAAAAAGGAACGTTTTGATTGGTAGCCAAAACTTGAAAAAAGGCTTAAAAAAGGAACATTTTGATTGGTAGCCAAAACTTGAAAAAAGGCTTTAAGGACCAGAGATTGTTAGGTTCGAAGGTCACGTTACGTTTCGGAAAGAGTATATTGAGATCACCCGAAATGCCTCGTATGACGAGTCTTTCTACCTTTCTCGAAATTGTGTGTGTGTGTGTGTTGCATTTTGAAAAGGAGCTTGAATGACAAGCTTTAATCTTGGTTTGAATGACAAACGTTGATTTGGTAGAAAACGAGCGTTTGAATGACAAATCATCAGTTTTGAGTTTGAAAAGAGGGTTCGAATGACGAACTTAAATCTTTAGTTTGAATGACAAACGTTGATTTGTGAAAAGAGCGTTTGAATGTCAAACGTCGGGTTTTGAGTCGGAAATGAGCGTTTGAATGTCAAACGTCGATTTTGAGTTGTTTTGAAAATGGAGTTCGCGTGACGAACTTAAATCTTTAGTTTGAATGACAAACGTTGATTTTAATGAAAAGAGCGTTTGAATGTCAAACGTCGGGTTTTGAGTTGTTTTGAAAAGGAGTTCGAATGACGAACTCCGGTTTTGAACCGGGCATTACATTGTTACCAATTTTATGAAAAAAGGCATTAAATGATATGCGATCAACGAGTCATTTTGTGACTCGGAATTTTATAAGTAAATACTATCACAAGCCAAACGGCTCGGACTTGTAAATGACAGTATTTAAAGTGCGGTATCAACGGAATCGAACGATCCGGACGATAAAGATACGATCGACGAGCCAAACGGCTTGGATTTGTAAAGTTGCATAAATTAAATAGCAGTATCAACGGATCAAACGATCCAGACTTTGTAAATGACGATCACGAACCAAACGGTTCGAACGGTAAAGAACGAATCAACGGATCGAACGATCTGGACTATAAATGACAGAAACGTAAAAACGGGACTGAAATGCCGTTTTAACCCGAAATTACTTCTCTTACGAGAGAGAAGATGATTAGGGACTAAAACGTATCGAGTCCCGCAGACGGCATTACGTCTACATTTTGAGAGTTTCGGCCGAATCGAAAATAGCGTTTAACGCGTAAATTGAGGCGAAACAGAGTTTTAGAGAGAGAGAGAGTGTTACCTATGGCTAGGGATTGACTCTTTGGCTCGGAAAGACGTATACGGGATACGATTTGGTGTTTGAAAGGTGTTTTGAAAGTGTTTGGTCGAAAAACGGGATTTTCACGCAAATCGAGACGAAACGGGGCTCGAGAGGGGGTTGAATGGCTTAGAACCGTGGGGTTTTGGGAGAGGGGTAATATTTTTTCCTCTTTTTAACAAAATGACAGCCCTTGTATTTATAGGGATAATTTTGTAAAACAGGCCGGACGGCCTAACCTTCATTTTGGGAGGTTTTTGGGTATTTTGGAAATTGTAGGGACTTGATGAGAATTCAGGTTTTTCAAGTAAAACAAGCCGAACGGCCTAACTATCAATTTCAGGGGTATTTTGGTCTTTTCACCCCTGAATTTGATTGATGGGGATGGGGGAGGCCATGCATGCGTGCCATGTGTCCCTGTGAGTCACCGGAGCTAGGGTTTTCGTCCCGTTATTCCTGGTTTTGACTATTTTCTAAATAACTGTCGGGAAAATGTCCGAAATGCCCCTGGAAAGTCCTGAAAAGTGCATTTTTCGAGGAAAGTGGTACTTTTACGTGTGATAACGTGTGTTGAGTACACTTTGGTGTCAGGATGCATGGGTGTAAGTACCCAAATCTGGCTCATGCCTTCCGGTTAATTTCCCCGGCAATTCCGGTAAATTTCCCGGTAATTCCCGGACTTTCCTAGAGTTCCGGAACAATTCCGGAACTGTTCCAAATCATTTAAGGGCTGAAGGGAAGGCTTAGTAATTAAGAAACACGTTTTTCTTAATTACAAAAACCTTCTAGAATTGCCACCTTGCATGATTCTAGAAACATGCTGAGTCATTGTGGATAATGCCGCACGGCTGCATTAGCCAAGGACCTCTAGCCGCACGGCTTCATTAGCCTTATCCAGAATGCCTATAAATAGAGGTCTCCTCTACCCATTTCCATACACAGTTTTTCCAGCATAAAAACCCCCAAAGAATTCCTACGAAAATAAGAAGTTGAAGGAGCCAAGAAGCCACCTCCCTCCTCCATTGAAGCCTCCAAAGTTGGTCCTTCCACCAAGCAAGATCCAAAGGAGAAGAGGCCACCACCATTGGTAACCTCTCACTCCCTTAACCTTGCATTTTACTTGCTTTATGTGATTTAAATTGCTCATTGCATTCATATATTGTCATTATCTTGCTTGGGACTTGGTAGTTATCATTAAAGATCATATCTTTATCATACCCCCCTTCCCCCTTTGCATGAAATAGGCATCACTTGCGATTAAAAATGTAATCTTTGAATCAAAAGGTGCATCCTTTGCACCTAAAACCCCCCTTTTTTACAATAAAAATATCATCTTTATGCATCCTTTGCTCATAAAATGCAATCTTTACATCCAAAATGCATCATTTGCATATAAAGATCATGTCTTTTCATAAAGGTGCATCCTTTGCACCTAAAATCCATTTTCATGCATCCTTTGCATAATAAATATTATTTTCCTCATAAAAGTGCATCCTTTGCATATTAAACCCTAATTTCCTCATAAAAATGCATCCTTTGCATAAAGATCACTTCTTTACATCAAAATGCATCCTTTGCAAATCAAATGCATCCTTTGCAACCCAAAAATGTCATCTTTTCACTAAAAATGTCATTTTTACATGCATTCCCCCATATCCCCATTAGCAACCTTGGAACGGACCGGTGTAAAGATCCTATCTTTACATCGTTTCTTCCATTAAAGGTGCCATGATCTCTTTAGAAATGGATAACCTTGAACCCGATATCTCCGATTATCACTTAAAACGAGCATGAAGCATTCATATAAGCTCGATCGTCTTAAGGTGTAGGATTGATGGGCTAAGGACATTCCTTCCTAAAGAACCTCATTCTTGGGCTATAAAAGAGAGTCCTTCTCTCGATCACGCAAGTCCCGAGGTCAAAAATGCGATGATCACAAGTCCAAGATGAGGACGGGATCAAAATCCCGAACACATAAAATCCAAGAAATCCCGAGCGACAACCAATAAATGGTTTGTACGTCCGGAAGACGACTTGGGACATTCCCTCCCCTTTTATTCAAACACATGCACACAAGAAAACACTCAAGCAAGCAAGATAAACGGAATCTAGGGAGACTTGCTACGGCAAGGCACCTTGGGTGAACGACGATCCGTTCTTCCCAAGGGGTAACTTAACCTCCGAACCCATAAATCCTTTTTTTCAAAGTTTTGAGGAAATCAAAATGGCGTGGCGACTCCGTTTTTCAAATTAAACCGGATGTCTTCAAACTCGCGTGAATCCAACAAAAATTTGGGCACACATTCATAGTTTGGCGACTCCGCTGGGGAAATCCCAAAGGAGAAAAGCTTTCATTTTTAAAATAAACGATACCTGGTATATAGGTGGAAACCACTAACCTTCCTGTATCTCTCCCTAACCCGGGGCTTGGAATAAACGGTGGTTTAACAATCCCACATACCGGTATCACTTTTCGAAAAAAAAATAAAAGAAAGCTTTTCCCTTTGAGCGGGTTAGACTCCCACCGCGGATTCCGTTTATTTTGCTTGCTTTCTTTGCCTTGCATTGCATCATTTGCATCTTGGGATTTGTGCATACTTTGAACGGGAAACAACCCGAAAATAGCAAAGGAGTGGAACCTGGAAAATTGATCCATGCGCCGTACGACTCAATCCTCCTCGATTTCGACCGGACGGCCTCGTGTGGCAATTCCACCGGGAAAAATTGAGGTTAATCTGGCGGCCTTGGCGGCTTGGGGCTATTCGGTTCCAAGATCGACCGGGCTCCTTAAAATTTACGTGCTTAATCGTTGCATTTTCCCCGTCCCAAAAATCATTCCTTTAAAACACATTTATGAAAATCTCTGTTTTAACTCAAAAAGGAACATTTTTAGGAGACCGCACACTACGCGCACCTTATATATCCTGTACACTTTGCACGCACGTCCCTTTAAACCCGGGATGGTTTATCAGCTGCAGTCACGGACAGCTTTACGATGCTCCCGGGCGCGCACGGAATCATCCCAAACTCCCCATGGCAGCCAGTGTCGACCAATGCACAGTCCGTGTCACACGTTTCAAAAAACCGTGACTTTTGGTTGGTTTTTGGTCTAGTCCGTGTCATATAGCCCAGTTGCATATCCCCGTAAAGGTCAAGCCTTAGTTCATAACCGAAGTCAAGATCTTTCGCTCAAGCGAAACTCTGCAAAATTCCGACAAGGAAAAATTGGTAGAGCCTTGACTCCGACATTGACTTTGACCTTGACCTGCACGGAATGCGTAAGAGTCGAGACCGAGTCTTTGCCAAGAAAAGTCCAAAGATCTTTCGCTCAAGCGAAGCTTTGCCAAAATTCCGACAAGGAAAAATTGGCAAGGTCTTGACCCAGCATTGACTTCGATTTTGACTCACGCACGGCATATGCAACGAAGTTCAATGTGACACTGTGTCATCCGGCTTTTACCGCCCTACCCATGCCTATTATCTTCTCGGACATTACCGAAAAGTCAAAACGTCAATCGCGCAAGCGAAATTCTGCCGAAATTCTATCAAGGCTGAAAGACGAGACTTTCCCGGTATTGCCTTGACTATAATTCGCATCGCTCGTGCGTTAAAAGTTCCTATGACCCGCTAGACCCATTAGGAGCTGAAATTACCCGGGATCCGGCTCGCGCGCGGAGGCCCCGTGCATCTCGCATTTGTCGCTGTTCGGGAAGGTCGCCCGGATCCGAGAGGCAGCGCGTTCGCGCCCCGGCATCTGGCTTATTCCGTTTTAGCGTTAGTTGGAGGTGTCTCGCCGTTGTTTTCGCAATTGTAGAGTCGCCACGCCGTTTTTATTAAGCCCAAAACATTGAAAAAGGGCATCAGTTTAGAAATAAACTGTTTTTGTGTGATGAGATTTTGAGTTCGGAGGTCAGATGACTCCTCGGGAAGAGAATATTAGAATATTAGAGCTCACCCGAGTAGCCTCGTAAAACGAGTCTTTCGGATACCCCTAATATCCTTTAAATGTTGTGTGTGTGTGTGTGTGCTTTTAAAAATGCATGTTGTATCGGATGTCTACATTGTATGCTATGTATGGAAATGTATTGAAATAGTAATGGAAGGAAGCCTTACCAATGTTGGTTCGTGTCTGTCTTCCGCTGGGGAGTAGTGTTTGAGGTCGGAGTAGCGTTCCGGTATGGATCGGGATTGCTTCGGGAGGGACCGGTTGTCTGCGGACAGAGTTTCGGCGTGAGTTGAGGTTGTAGGCTGCGTTCGGGCAGAGGTTCGGCGTGCGTGGGGATCACCGTCCGGGATCACTCGGGCAGAGGTTCGGCGTGCGTTGTGGTGGCGGGAGTCACTCGGGCGTAGTTTCGGCGTGGTTTGGGATCGCCGGTTTGACTCGGAAAGAGCCGGGACACCGTGGAAAGACTGTGCAAGGCCTCGGAGTACCACGAGGGGCCTCATAGTACCTCGAGAGTGCCTCGGGGCAGCGCGGGGAGCGTCTCGGGAGCGCTCGGGGAGGCTTCTGAGCACCACGAGGGGCTCGGAAGGCCTCGGAAGGATCCGAAAGGGGCCGGGAATGCCTCGGAAGGACTTAGAGGGAAGCCGGAAGGCCTAGGGAGGAAGAGAGAAGTGGGAGGTATGTGAAAATGAGGAGGGGGAGCCCTCTATTTATAGTGCCGATTAGGTGCAAAGAGGTCCGTACGGACCTCCCCGGTAATCCAAGATTTTGGTTTTCCTCGATTTGAGGGAATACGTGATGATGGAGGAATATTTGCAATTATGGTGTCCCCGAGCAATAAGGTCCGTACGGACCATCTTGCATGCAAAGAGGTCCGTACGGACCAACTAAGCATGTGGGTAATCATTTCTTCCGGGATTTGAGGGAATATTGTGGACTTTAAGAAGATTCAAGTAATTATGACAACAAAGAGGTCCGTACGGACCAATATTGCTTTCCCAATTTCCCGAAAATTCCCGAAAGGTCCTTTTGTCCCTTTTTATCCTGTGAAGGCTCCTCCCTTGGTTTGGTTGGGGGTTTAGAGAGGGTTTTGAGTGAGAGGGGTCATCGAGACCGTGTTGATGAGTCTCGCGGTGTTTCTCGTGTGTTTGAAAGGGTGTGATCCAGATTGGGGTACTTACAGAAGCCCTCGACGACGTCACTTATGAAAGAAGTGGGGTCGCCGATAAGATAAGGGTCCTAACTGGATCGCGTGGCCGGGAGAGGAAGTGACCGTGGAGGCCGGTGTGAGGACGTGGTGGTGTCCTTTTGTGTGACCGCATAGGCCGCAGGGCCGGACCCCGTGATAGGATTCCTACGTATCCCCGGCGGGAATCAAGCACGGTCGTAGTTCGGGTGTGGGGTGAGTGTTTTGTGAATGCGGGCGTGGTGGTGCCCTGAAGTGTCGTGTGACCGCCGAGGTCAGTGGTGAGGACGTGGTGGTGTCCTGGGTGACCGCATAGGTCGATGGCTGGACCCTGTGATAGGATTCCTACGTATCCCTGGCGGGAATCAAGCCTGGTCGTAGTTCAGAGGTCATGAATCTGTGAGTACGGGCGTGGTGGTTCCCTGAAGTGTTGTGTGACCGCCGAGGTCAGTGGTAAGGACGTGGTGGTGTCCTAAGATGTGGTGACCGCTGAGGTCAAATTGTGAGGACGTGGTGGTGTCCTGGGATGGAAATTTGACGATTTTCCTAATCGGGTGGTTTAAGGCCTTCCGGGCCGGAGATAGTTGTGAGGACTTAAATCGTCTTCTGATTGCGGTTGGTGCCACGCTGGAGGACTTTGAATCGTCTTCTAGCCGCGGTTGATGTTATGCGCGAGGACTTTGAATCGTCTTCTAGCCGCAGTTGATGTAATGCGCGAGGACTTTGAATCGTCTTCTAGCCGCAGTTGATGTAATGCGCGAGACTTTGAATCGTCTTCTAGCCGCATTGATGTAATGCGCGAGGACTTTGAATCGTCTTCTAGCCGATTGTGGAGGCATGGCTGCCTTGTGCTTTGATTGCGAGAGGCGTAGATGCCTTTGTGTTTTTGCATGTTGAGTAGAAGGCTGGACTTACGATGACTGCCGGTGCTTGCATTGCCGTTGAAGTGGGCAAGGATGACGGCCGGTGATTGCTTCACCATTTGGCATTTTGGAGGCGCTTCGTGCCTTGGGACTTGTACTCGGAGGTGTTGGCTCCTTCTTGTGCTTGTTTTGCCGTTGAGTGGGCAAGGATGATGGTCGGTGCTGGGGATATGCAGTCTTGTATGACTTCCCTTTGACTTGTTGGGGGAGGAGCTCGGGCTTACTTTGATGGCCGGTGCTTGCGTTGCCGTTGAAGTGGGCGAGGTTCGGGCTTACACTGACTGCCGGTGCTTGAATTGCTGGGGATGCATGACCTTGTAGGGCCCTTTCTCATTGGGAAGATGACTTCGGACCTCTTTTGAGGGCCAGTGGTTGAGTTGTCGTTGAGCGTTTGGAGGCGTCTTGTGCCTTGATATTCGTGCTGGGAGGTGTTGGCTCCTTCTTGAGTCGCCGTTGAGTGGGCGAGGACCGGTCTTATGTTGACGGTCGGGGATTGAATTGCCGTTGAAGTGGGCGAGGACCGGTCTTACACTGACGGCCGGTGATTGAATTGCCATTGAAGTGGGCGAGGTTCGGTCTTACATTGACGGCCGGTGGTTGAGTTGCCGTTGAAGTGGGCGAGGTTCGGGCTTACACTGACTGCCGGTGGTTGAGTTGCCGTTGAAGTGGGCGAGGTTCGGGCTTACACTGACTGCCGGTGATTGAATTGCCGTTGAAGTGGGCGAGGACCGGTCTTACACTGACGGCCGGTGGTTGAGTTGCCGTTGAAGTGGGCGAGGTCCGGGCTTACACTGACTGCCGGTGGTTGAGTTGCCGTTGAAGTGGGCGAGGACCGGTCTTACACTGACGGCCGGTGGTTGAGTTGCCGTTGAAGTGGGCGAGGTTCGGGCTTACACTGACTGCCGGGGATTGAATTGCCGTTGGAGTGGGCGAGGACCGGGCTTACGTTGATGGCCGGGGATTGAATTGCCGTTGGAGTGGGCGAGGACCGGGCTTACACTGACTGCCGGTGATGGAATTGCCGTTGAAGTGGGCGAGGTTCGGGCTTACACTGACTGCCGGGGATTGAATTGCCGGGTTAGGGACCATTCTGCACTTGGATTTGCTGGAAAAGGCCTTAGGACAGCCAGGGGCAAAGATTATAAGGGCAGGAAAGTAATTTGGTCACCCCTTGCAAAGAGGTCCGTACGGACCAACCTGGCTGCAAAGAGGTCCGTACGGACCAAGTTGGTTTTTTGCAGTTCCCAGATTTTGACCGGGTTAAAAAACCGAGGCCCCCCTTCATTTCCCATTTCCAGTTCGTGAACTGTGCGAGAGAGAGAGAAAAAATCCTCCATTTTTACCAAAATCTTCCATTTTTTCGCTTGAATCGCTTGCAATGGCGGAAGGATCTCGAAGGAGTCGTCGTCAACGCAGTCAAGAAGTGGTCGAGCAACGGATGGAGCTCCAAAGGAATTGGATTTCGTTCGTTCCATCTTTGAAGAACCCGGATGTCTTGTAACCGAATCCGGAGGTGCACAATCGTCGCTCTATGAACGTTGGGGAGGTAAGAAATCCGTTCTGTTTTGATTCCCTGCTCGAATTTTGAATGCTAGAACTAGGTTTTAGTTTTTCGCATTTTTGAATTTTTTTGTTATTTTTTTTTTATGACTTTTTGTGAAATTCTTGATGAATTGTTGAAAATGGACATGTAAAAATTGTGGGTATGTGTATTTTGTGCAGAAATGTGTAGATTAGCTTTTATTTGTGAAAATAAAGTGCTTCTCTAATGAAATGCATGCTTTGGTGTTTTGTACCGTATGCTATTTATGTATGTACAATATGAGAAAAGTTTGTCGTGTAGTGACAATTTTTTTTGTGAAAAAATGTGACATGTGCCGTGTTTTGTGACGGGTTTTGTCTGAAAGTGTGTACCGTGTAGGGACGGATTTTTTTGAAAATGTGTTATGCAGTGTGTGCCGTGTTTTTGGGTGACGGACTTTGTGGGGAAAATATGTGCAATATGTGCCGTGTTTTTGTGACGGGTTATATGTGAAAAATATGTGCAATGTGTGCCGTGTTTTGTGACGGGTTATTTTCATGGCTTTCCGTGTTGGGACGGACTTTTTGCCTTTCGTTTTGTATTAAGTACTGTGATTGACGTACCTTTGCTGTGTTTACCTGCAGGATGCGGGGCTTATGGCCGGGAAGGCCAAGAGGATGAAGACTCGGGGATCGCTCGAGGCCGTTGGCTGAAATGCTGCGCCGGATGCCCGATATTTCCGTGGACGGTAGGCCGAGTCCCGTGAGGCCGGTTTACGCTTCCGGCCCGGGGGGTGTTCGTCGAGAACCCGGGCCGGGGTTTCGACACGAGGAAGAACAAGAGCGTCTTCCTTGGCCTTTCCGAGTACGGTGGGATACCACCCACACCTTCCATCTGAGCTGGGGAGAGGTGACGGTGACGCCGACCGACTTTGCTGTGATCACCGGGCTTTCCTTCAAAGGAGGGCCGGTACGGTGGGAGTAGATATGATCTCTCGATGTGGTGTTGACCGAGGCTGGGCTTTGAGCCTCATCCTCGCAGGGGCCTGGGCATGTTATATAGCGACGTGGAGCTGAAGATCACGGCCAAGCATTGGGCCTATGTCCGGGTACCGGCCAGTGACGAGCAAACGAGCATGGCGCGCTCCTTTTTGTGGTATGCACCGTCCGAGACTTTGTTCTCGAACCACGCGACCGCGGCTCCCTTTGCTTTGCTTGGAGAGCTTGATTGATCTCGGATAGAGTTTGTGACATCGCTTGGGGCGAGGCAGGCTTGGCCGAGCTCTATTTCTCCTTGGACCGGTTTAGCCGGGGTGTGGCCGGCTCGTTGGCTGATTTTGACTTTGCTTTGGAGGTATGAGTTTATTGCTATTTTTGATTTAGCAACTTGTCGTTTCTCCGTTTTTCTTTTGCACCGAGCCCTCTACGTTTTTGTCACAGTGTGGTTCTATGAGGTTTTTCGGCTTCTCGTGGGATAGAGATCCGGGGGCCGTTTCGCGTATCCCGCTATCCGGGCCGGCTCGTACGGCGAGGAAGAGGAGGACCAGCAGGGGGAAGCTCACCATTGCCTACGGGGATGTGCGTGGAGCGTTTGGAGAGGGGTAGCCCTGGAGGGGTTCGTCTTGTTCCCATGGGCTCGCATGAGGGGATGAGTTTGAGGGGGCTCCCTGAGGTGACAAGCCGACGGAAGATGCCTTTGCGGGGGCTTGACTTGCGACGTCATGTACTGGGGAGCGGGTCTTCGGCGGCAAAGCATGGCCCCGGTGTGCTTCCCGTGGCTCCGAGGGACCCTCCCTTTGGGATGCTTGATTCCCGGGACATGGACGTGCTCGATTTTGGAGAGGTACTCGGGCGGTGTGGGCGCCGAGGAGTTCATCTCGTATGGAGAGGAGTACGGGGCCTTCGTGAGGAGGAAGCCGAGGACGCCGCAGCAGTGCCGGCGAGGAGAGAGAGGCCGGCCCGCAGCTCCCCTGCAGGTACCCGATGCGGGCGGCCGGATTTCACATATGTCCGCGGGGACGGGTCGAGGCGGAGGGTGTCCGCATCCCGTTCCGAGCAGCTCCCGCCGCATACGAGCGGATCCCGATAGATCGGTGAGTGTGCCGACTCTTTTCCATCTTGGCATCTTTTACGTATTTTTCTCTTTTTGTTGTTGAAGTATAACCGTATTGCCGACCGTTTCCTCGTCGCTTGTTGGTGCAGGTCCCGGGAGAGCTTATGATATGCCGACTCGCCGTTACGTGGCGATGAGGTCGTTGCGAAGAAGATGGCTTCGAAGATATCTTGCCGGGCCTTCGCGACGCGTGCCGGCGTACGAGCCTATGCCTTCGAGGCATTCTTAGTAGACGTTCCTCCGCCTAGAGCCGAGCCGGAGCCGCAGCAGGAGGGACCTTCGAGGGGGCGGCATAGCACGGATGCCGGACATCTTCGGGAGCTCCGAGGCCGCCTTTACTCGCTTCTTCCCTCCTCAGGATGCACAGGCGAGGGTCCGCTCGAGCCTTCCTTCTTCGATCCTTTCGCGGATTTGATCCTTCGGATTATTTTGAGTGGCAGCTCCGGGGCTCTGCACTGATGACGAGGACGTGACGGGCGAGTTCACAGGATGCCCGACTTCTCTCTCGGAGGACCTCGCGAGGATGATGATGCCGAGGAGTCCGATTAGTATTCATTTGCTTTCCCTCTTTTTTTTTTTTTTTGTTTAGCAACGGACATTTGATGTACCCGTAATAAAACACTCGTATTTGCATGGCAAACGGTATTTTATTTTAAGATGTAATGTCATTTTGTGATTCCCGGGATTTGTCCTAGAAATGGTTGCTATTATTATTATATTTTGTACATGCCACGTGAGCCGAGAGTGCGTTTGTGGGTAGTGTATGTTTGCGGGAATGGCTTTGGCCGTTGTTTGGGCGCTTTAGGAGCAAGGTCCCGAGGACCGTGGCTGGGTTGCGTTATCGGGGAAATGAGTCGTTTGCAAGGAGGTCCGCGTACGGACATACTTAGCATGCAAAGAGGTCCGTACGGACCAACCTGCTTTTGGGAAGGAGATAAATGCTTTCCAAAGACCCGGGTTCTTCCCACTCATTTCCCCCATTTGCAGCCATTTTCGAGCTTTCTTCCCCATTTTCTCTAGGAACCTCCATTTTTGCCATGGATTCTTCGTACGTCCCTAGAATTTTGCCGAGGCTTTCGCAGAGAGGCAAGCACACTTCCTTGAGCAATTGAAAACGTGGATGCGGCGCCGTATGAGGCATCGTAGACGGGCTTTCGAGGTAAGGTTTCAGCTTTTGCTCGATTTGGTCCCTTTTAAGGAGTTGGTTCCCTCGATTGGGATTTGTTGCGGGCTGCCGCGAAGTTCGGGATGTTAGGAGGCATGTACTGTTTCTCCTATAATGAAATGGTGCCCACTTTTGAGGATTTTCGGGCTTTTACGGGGACCGAGGTGGAGGCCATCTCGCTTCCTTTGATTGGTGGTGCCGCGCGAGCGTGAAGCTTGCAGACTTTCTTCGTATTTCGTTGGAAGAAGTGCAGGGCCTGATCCTTGATTCGGGTCATATCGACATTTCTGAGCTGCCGAGCGGTTCATGGTCTGATGACTGGAGAGCGACGTCTCGGGGACGCATTTGCCTCGTGCGTGATGGCGACGCTTTTCATGGTCCGCTCCCTTGGCATTTGTGATGGGGCTTTGCTAGATGTGGTAGGGCACCTTTGCAGAGCCGGAGAAGGATATTGTCCCGTTGGTGCCGGGGGGAGACTCTTCATGGTATCGACCGTGCAGCCCGGCGAACCGGGGATCGTTTTATGAGAGGGGGAAGCCCCGCTTTTGCTCACCTTGTGGCCGCGTAGAGAGACTTCAGCCATGCCCTCGAGGCTCCGACGTCGTTTAGCCCGTGGTCATTTGCTCGCCGACCTCTTGTGTTGGATATGGATCCCGCCCGGGAGAGATGGATGGCACATCTGCTGGGTACGCATCCGATCCGCCGTGGGTTCCGCACTTTGGAGGATTGAGACCAGGAGGATCTGGCAGGGAAGGGTCCTACGTTGATATCGTCGTAGTTCCAGTTTGTCTTGGTCCTCCTCATATTCCGTCGCTTGTTTCCCCAAGGGCAGCTTTGGGATGAAGCAGAGCCTTTGTTGGCTGGGATGACCTTGCTAACCTGCGGAGGTAGTTCCTTTCAGACAAGTGGAAGCCTTCAGGGTGCCTTCTTGTATTTTACGAGGTATGGAAGTATTCCGCTTTCCCCTCCCTGTGGTACTCCTTAGACGCTCTGGGAGAGTGTCGTGTTGACGCACTCGCACCGGCCCGGGTATGAGCAATGCTGTGTCGGGCGCCCCCAAGTGGTCTTGGAGAGCAGTGCGTGTAGCGATTCTGGGACCCGTTGGCCGTCGTAGCAGAGGCTATTGCCTTAGGAGTGCCGAAGCCTGTCTCGACCCTTCTTCGATGTGACGGGAGACACTTTGTTTGACTACGAGACTAGAGTTGACCGACCGACAGGAGAGGTCCTCTTTGCGTACTCGCAGGAGGAGATCCGAGCCGAAGCACGGCGAATGAAGCCCCGAGAGCTACCGGATTGTTTGACTCTACGGGGAGGACCCCGATCTCTGACCGAGAGACGCAGAGTTGGTTCACGTGAGCGAAAGAAGACTCGCCGGGACGAGGGAAGAAAGGAAAGAATGGCGAGGGGACAAGCGCAGATGGCGCGGAATGACCTCCTAGGTATCCATTCATTGCATTGCAAACACATTATTAGTTAAATGTATTAAGTCTTTTAGCATGTTGTGAACTTGAGAGTAGACCGTGCTTGAACTCATCAAGAAATGTTGTAACCGTTAGTGATTTGTGATTTACTTTTAAAGCTTTGTCGAGACGCAAGATCTCTTGTTTGCCTTTGTTTTCTTTGTGCACTTTGTCGGCGTCCGTCCTTGGACTTTTCGTTGCATTTGCGGACCGAAGCGGCTGGCCATGACGGCAATCCCCTTTGCCGAGGCTTTGTGCTTGGCCGAGAGGTTGAATGCTCCCGACAAGTCGTTTGACCTTTTTCGTAGCTTCCTTGCCTCTTGTTGGCGTCGGGCTCTTGACCTCTTTTGTAGCCTTCGCTTGAGCTTCTTTTGTGAGCCCTTGCTCGAGCTCTCTTTTTTTTTTTTTTTTTTTGTGAGCCCTTGCTCGAGCTCTCTTTTTTTTTTTTTTGTGAGCCCTTGCTCGAGCTCTCTTTTTTTGAAGCGCGTGAGGGCGAAGACAAGCCCCCGGCTTGGAAGCGCATACATGAGCCGGCCGTTTGATGCCGAGTGACCCTCGGATGTCCTTTGATGTTGCCGCCGTCGTTTGACTTGGTCAAGGTGACCGTTGGGGCGTGTTCTTGAAAAGTGCGTAGCTTGATGGAGGTCTTGATTGACATTCAAACTTTTGACTTTTTTGTGTATTTTTAGACCGGACCAATTAAGGTTGCCTACGTTCCCCGGACTAGAGGGCTCAGTTCGCGTAGTTCGACACTACATGGAGTGCCAAGAGATGCACGCTTGTTCTTCTTAGGCGAAGTATCTCGCGAAGTTTGCTTCCGTTGACCGGATTCATGAAGGGATTGCCGTCTAGGTCCGTCGCCTTCATGGCGCCTCCGAGAAGATCTTTGAACCACGAAAGGGCCGATCCATGTGGGTTCCCATTTTCCCAAAGCTGGGTTGGTTCGAGTGGGAGGCTTTTCTTTGAGTACAAGGTCACCTTCCCCGATGTCTCGGGATTTGACTTTCTTGTCGAAAGCTCTAGCCATCCCGCTTTGATAGGCTCGGACGTGTTCCATGGCCTTTAGTCGTCGCTCGTCTAGTAGAGCCAATTCGTCCGTGTCGGCTTCGAGCCATTCAACTTCGTTGATGTCATTTTCCACAAAGACTCGGAGTGAGGGAATTTCTAGCTCGATGGGAAGGACTGCTTCCATCCCGTATGTCGTGGCAAATGGGGTTTCTCCCGTGGTCGCTCGACCGATGTGCGGTAGCCCCAAAGTGCAAGGTGCAGCTTCTCGGGCCAATCTCGTCCTCGGGTGGTCATTTTTCGGATGATCCGTTCGAGGGTTTTGTTTGCCGCTTCCACGGCGCCGTTTGTTTGTGGCCGGTAGGGAGAAGATTTGTGGCGTGTGATCTTGAATTCAGCCAGCCCGTCGAATTCCCCTTCGAAGTGTGAACCATTGTCCGATATGACCTCATTTGGGATGCCGTATCGGCATGATGTTTTCCTTGAGGAAATGCGCGACCTTCTTGGAGGTGAGTACCTTGTAGGACTTGGCTTCGACCCATTTGGTGAAGTAGTCGATGGCTACTAAGATGAACTCGTGACCGTTGCCGCTCGGCGGAGCGATTTTCCCGATGACGTCAATTCCCAAGTGGCAAAGGGCCAAGGTGTAGTCATGCAAGAGAGATCGTGGGGCGAGGTAGATGATTGAGGTTGGAGAACCGTTGGCACTTGTCGCAGCTCTTCGGACAAAGTGGATGCACCGCTCCATGGAGATCCGAGTAGCCCATCCCGAGAATGATTTGCATCGTGGCTCATGCGTTCATGTGGGGACCGCAAGCCCCATTGTGGACTTCTGCTTCATGAACTTGTTTGCTTCTTCTTGGCCGATGCAACGTAGGAGTGGCCCATGGTAGCGTTTCTTGTATAGCATGTCCCCGAGGATGACGAAGTGAGAGGCGAGGCGTTTTAGGGCCATGATGCTCTTGGTTTTGACCCTTCGTGTGGGTCTTCCTTGTTCATGAAGGTGGTTTCCGCTCTTGAGGTATTGGAAGATCTGGTTATACCATGGCTCATTGACGGGCTTAGGTTCCGGTTCGATCTCACAACAAGAGGCGTGAATTTCCTTTCGTCCGACTTTGAAGGGTTTGATTGCTTTTCCTTCGTGGATTTCCACAAGGGAAGCCAAGGTGGCTAAGGCATCCGCAAACCCGTTTCGGTCTCTTGGCAAGTAGTGGAAGGTGACCTCTTCGAATTGTGTGATGAGGTCCTCCATGCAGCATGGTATTTTTGCAAGCCCGGGTCTATGGTTTTCCACTTGTTGGAGACTTGGTTGATGATCAAGGCCGAGTCCCCATAAACTTCGAGTTTCTGGACATTCCTCTCGAGTGCGGCTTGTAGTCCAAGAAATAAGCAGCTTCATATTCGGCGGCATTGTTGGTTACCTCGAAATTGAGCTTTATAGCAATTGGGGTGTGCTGCCCTGGGATCTACCAAGAGCATACCGATGCCGTTTCCTTTTTGTTGGCCGCTCCGTCGAAGAACAAGCTTGCCATCGATTTTCGCTTCGATTGCGAAGATTCCCTCGTCCGGAAATTGTGGTTCGGGGCCTCGAGCCTCGTCGGTTGGGAAATCAGCCAGCTTGTTCACCATGGCCCGTCCCTTGATTGACTTTTGGTTTACGTACTTGATGTCAAATTCCGCTAGGAAGAAAGACCATTTGGCGAGCCTCATTGACAGAGATGGTTTGTCGAAGAGGTACTTGATCGGGTCCATTTTGGAAACCAAGTGTACCGTGTGCGATGTAGTGCCGTAGTTTCCCGACAACCCATACCAGAGCCGCGCAGGTTTTCTCGAGGGCCGAGTAATTGAGTTCGCCGCCTTGAAACTTTCGACGACGAAGTAGATGGCGTTCGACCCGTGACTCCTTCTTTTCTTGACAGAGCATGGCTCCAACCGCGGTGTCGGTCACGCTAGGTATAGCAACAAAGTGGCTTTTCCTCGTGGGGAGGACAGAGAATCGGAGGACTCACAAGGTATGCTTTTATTTTTTCAAAGGCATCTTGGCATTTCGAGTTCCATTCAACGTCGGCGTTCTTCTTCATCGCTTGAAGATTGGCTCGCACATAGAGGTCAATTGGTTGACGAAGCGGCCGATATATTGCAGGCGGCCCATGAAGCTTTTCACCCGTCCGAGTTTGCGGTGGTCTCATTTCGATGATAGCTTGATCTTTTGAGGATCCACCTCGATGCCTCTCTCGGTGACCATGTATCCCAAAACCTTGCCTCGGCTAACCCCAAATGTGCATTTGG